>JBBPBS010000549.1:675118-713555 GCA_037974835.1 Cicer judaicum | reverse complement strand
GTATAGTTTCAATTAATAGAAAAATAATCAAAATCAAGTAGTGATGTTGTATTATTTTCAATATTATATCGTATTTTTATCGTAAAAAATAGTATTTTGAATTTAGGGTTTTATTTTTTAATAATATACTTTAGAGTGAAAATCAATCAATTTATTACAAACGTTTCAATTGTTTCTATTATTCTTTTGTTATACAATGACTATTCTTATAAACTATGAAACATACGAATATTAAAAATAAAATTATATTAGATTGATACATTTATTCATCATAAAAATCACTTTTAAACTTTTAAAAAAAATAACATTAAAAAAAAATTACATTAAATTTGTTATTTTTATCAATTACACCAACGCAGTGCTCAAATTATATTCTAGTTGGGAATTAAGTTCAAACATTTATTTGATTTCATTATATTCTTGCATAGACGAAATGGAAAACTTGTGTTAATTTAAATTTTGTTTATCGAGGGGAAGTGATAGTTACAATAACTCATTCTTGTTAGCAACTATCCACATGTTGTGGAGTGTATGTAATATATTCTTGAAGTCTCTCTATAGGCAGTCTTGATTTCAACCTGGGTTAGTTCTTGATTTGCTTACACAAATTGTCCCTTAAGTGTTTAGATAAGAATCAACTGCTGCAATAACCCAATTTTAAAAAATGTCATTTTTGATAGTCATTTTGGACCGATTTAAGACTCAAATAAGACTATAATCATACAGACTAAAACGAAATAATAATTTCAAACGATTTTCATACACACTTTAAAATTTGAATTTGTGTTTATGTGGTAATGTTTGAACGAATTTCAGACAGAATCTGATGAAAATTTCCTATGCTTTTTAGACTGACTTTTTTGAGTTTGTTTCACACATATTTCCAACGACTCAAATAATCATTCGAATAATATTTTTTATTGAAAATCCTATTTCACATAGATAAAAAGAGCAACCAAATCTACATTTTTTTGAAAAACAAAAAAATACATACAGATTTTCACTTAATTAAAAAGGTCATATTGTATTCAATTTTTATGCAATTAATCACTAATATATGCCTTCACCAAAAGAAATTATCATTAATGTTAGAAATAGTAGTCATGTACCTGGTAAAATTGTCAAACCAAAGTCATTCATAACAACTAAAAGTTAATATATGAAAACAATTACATGCAAGTTTATTTGATATATTTTTTATCGGAAAGTAAAACTAAAGAGATAAAACTAATACTTTTTCTTTACTTAAAAGAAATTGACAAAGTGCATAAGATAAAATGGACGGATACAAAAGACCATTTAGTTGGATTAATTCACATTTTGGATTCCATTTTATTCTAATATTTTTTCTATAGGTTCACTCTACCAAAGGTTCACTCCAATTGAAACTAATTACATGGTAAGAGATTTCAGCAAAACAAATCAAACCGATTGGAATTCACAATAATAAAAACAAAAATTGATTTATTTAAAATAATTTAATGTTGGAACATAAATATGTTATTGTGTGAATTTAAAAATTTGTTGAAATCTCTCGTTAGAAAAAAAAAATTTGTAAATTTAAGTGGAAAGAAACTTAAAAATAATTTTTTTTGTAAATTTAATTCCCGCATTGGAAAGAATTTTTTTTTGTAGTCCCACAATGCAAAACTCTCATATTTTGAGTAGCTTTCAACTCTATAAATATTAAAGTCCCACATTGGATAGAAAATATATGTAACTTTGCTTCCATCACTATATAATGAGTTTCAAACTATTGTGAAAAGTACAACAAAGTTGGATGCATTTCTCAATTCTCTCTTTTCTCTTTTTTATATTCTACTTGCCTAATTTTCGAGTCACTTCTCACTTTTCTGTCCCTTCGATATTTTAAAGCGACTTTATACGATTGTCCCTCTGGTTTTTTAGAGCAGTTGTTATGTCGTAGTCCATTCGCTTCTTTTTTAGAGTGGTTGTTATGCTGTAGTCCCATCGATTTCTACAGCAGTTTTTATATCGCAGTTATGAGTGGTCAGTTGTTATAGTACCATATTGCAAGTGAAGTGGCTTTAACCTCCATATTAAGGGTGTAATTCTAGAACGGTTTTCTACGGTGCAATGGAATTCCGATACAGTTAATCTGAGTTGTTTTATCCTGAGGACTTCGTGGTTGATAGTATGTCTTGCACAAATTGGGCAGTGCCGCGAAACGTCTTTAAGAGAGCGACCTAATCCGCGATTCAACCTAGTAATATCTTCGATGAAATAAATTTTAATTTTTAAATAGTTTTTGAAACTCAAAAATAATAATTTTGAGACGTTTCTTTATATCATGTCATTCGAAGAGATTACTGGCTTTGGTTATGTTGCCTCTGATCTCAATAATCTGTTTCAATTTGAAGCAAATAGAAAATGATAAGACAACTGGAGAGTTAACCCATGGGACAAGACTAAAACTCAATAGAACACTTGATAAATATAAGGCACGCCTTGTAGCCAAAGGTTTTAGACAAAGAGAAAATATATATTTCTTCGACTATAATAACATCCATTAAGGTACTTATATCATTTGCTGCTATTCATAACCTGATGATACACCAAATGGATGTTAAAACAATTTTTTTAAAAGGTGATTTGGAAGAAGAAATCTATTAGGAACAACCGGATGGTTTTGTGATTCATGGACGAGAAAACAAGATATGTAAGTTAGATAAATCTTTGTATGGTCTTAAACAAGATCCTAAGAAATGGCATGAAAAGTTTGATAACTTGATTATGTTGAATGAGTTTAAAAAGTGAATAAATGTGACAAATGTATTTACTACAAATCTGGAAATGACATTTGCACTATCATATGTCTCTATGTATACGACTTACTCATATTTGATTCAAACATTTATGCTGTAAAAATTGTGAAATCATTGTTGTGTAAAAAATTTGAAATGAAAGACCTCAGATATGCAAATGTAATCCTTGGAATCAAAATTACTAGGTTAGAAAGGAGAATTTCTTTGGATCATCTCACTATGTAATCCTTGGAATCAAAATTACTCGGTTAGAAAAGAGAATTTCTTTGGATCATCTCACTATGTATTCCTTGGAATCAAAATTACTATGTTAGAAAAGACAATATAATTACTTTGACTGTAAACCTGCTTACACATCATTTGATCAAAGTGTGAAACTTTTCGAGAACACTGATGAAGGTGTTAGACAAACTGAATATGTGAACATCATTGGCAACCTCATGTATGTCACTGATTGTATTATATACGACATTGCCTATGTCGTGGGATTGTTGTGCATGTTTACTAGTAGATCTAGTATGGAGCATTAGAACGCTATCAAAAGAGTCATGAGATACCTTAAAAGAACCATGAGTCTCGGATTACATTATCAAAGATTTACTGCCATCCTTGAAGGATACAACGATGCTTATTGGAACACCTTATCAGATGACTCCAAAGCAATCAGTGGCTATATTTTCGGTATAGCCGGTGGTGCTGTATCGTGGAAATCAAAGAAACATACGATATTGGTTCAGTCCACTATGGAGTCAGAAATGATAGCATTAGTTACTGCTAGTGAAGAAGTGAGTTGATTGAGATGCTTGCAAGTTGAGATCCCTACATGGGAAAAATATATGATATATGTGTTCACCCATTGTGATAGTACCGCGGTTATTGAAAAAATTAAGAATCGTCATTACAACGTTAAGAGATGACAAATTCGTCATAAGCACAACAATGTTAGAGAGTTATTTTCTAAATGAATTGTTATAATGGATAAAATATGCATTGATGAGAATTTAGCAGATCATTTGACGAAAGGGTTTGCTAGAGAGAAAGTCATAAATACATCCAAAAGGATGTGACTAATGCATATAGAGTCACTCATGATGGTAACGCGACCTAAAAGACTGGAGATACCAAGAATTAGGTTCAATGGGTAATAACAAGTCGTGAAGTTATATGAGATGAAGATGCTATTATAAATTAGAGAAGCATGATTCTTGAAGCGATGATAGGATAAATTAATAGAAACTCTTAATGAGATCTATATTCTATGTGGACGGAATGCCTAGCTATAGGAGTACTCTTGATAGACTCACCTATGTGAATGTGGAAGTGAGACCACTTCCTATGGAATTAATCCATGCTCTTTTAAGAATACACCCTATGAAAACATTGTGTATGGTTTGTTGTCAAAGATAGAGTTCAAGACTACGAATCACTCTTGTTGAATATGAATCTAACTTACTATGCAAAGGTTCAAGTCAAGAGACACTTTTGTTTATGCATGATCTTATAGAAGCGTTTAATGCTATTTAAGAAATATTTTTTAAACTCAAGTGGGGGATTGTTGGAACATAAGTATGTTATTGTGTGAATTTAAAAATTTGTTGAAGTCCCACATTGGAAAGAAATATTTTTTGTAAATTTAAGTAGAAAAAAACTTGTTTTAAAGTTCAAGTCCCACATTGGAAAGAATTTTTTTGTAGTCCCACATTGGAAAATTCTCATATTTTGAGTAGTTTTCAACTCTGTAAATATTAAAGTCCCACATTGGTTAGAGAACATATGTGAGTTTGCATCCATCACTATATAATGAATTTCAAACTATTGTGAAAAGTACACCTTAGTTGGATGCATTTCCGAACTTTCTCTTTTCTCCTATTTATATTTTGCTTGCCTAGTTTTTGAGCCACTTCTCCCCTTTCTTTCTATCCCTTTGATATTTTTAAAGTGGCTTTGTACCTTTGTCCCTTTGATTTTGTAGAGTGGTTGTTATGTCGTAGTCCCTTCGATTTTTAGAGTGATTATTATGCTGTAGTCACTTCATTTTTTAGGGCGGTTATTATGTCGTAGTCCGTTCGCTTCTTTATTAGATCGGTTGTTATACTACAGTTATGAGTGTTCATAGTACCATATTGCGAGTGAAGTGACTTTAACCGCCATATTGAGGGTGTAATTTTAGAACGATTTTCTACAGTGCAGTATAATTTCAATATAGCGAAACTGAGTGATTTTCTCCTGATAGTATGTCTTGCACAAATTAAACAGTGTCGCGAAACGTCTTAAAGATAGTGACCTAATCCGCGATTCAACCCAATAATATCTTTGACATAAATTATGATTTTTAAATAGATTTTAAAACTCAAAAATAACATTTAATATTAAGCAATATTATTTTAATTTAGTGCTACTATTCATTGAATCAATCAAAAGTCCCTTAAGATTTACACAAATGAGAATATTATGGAATATTATTTTAATAAAAACTTCAAATTAATATGTGTCTGCATTAATTAGTTATTATTTTAAAATATGAAAAATTAATTAATGTTTACACTAATTATATTTTTTAATTATAAACATTAAATCAATTTAATACATATTATAATATTATTGATTATAATAACCAATCTATCTTGTATTTTGACTACTAAGAATCTTATTTAATCGTTATATTAATAAAAAAACATAAAATATATTTAATTGATTTTAAAATTTTAAAATATTTGATTAACTTCTCACATCTTTTACCGCGATTAACAATTAACGAGTTTTGGTTAAGTAACACCTTCATTATATTGGAGTAATAGTGCTCATTATATTGGAGTAATAGTGCTCATTATATTGGAGTAATAGTGCTGGGATTGTTACAATTACTACAGGTCCATTCTTCTAAGTTCTAACGATGTGTTATTAACAAATAATTTAATAAGTATGATATTTGGACATATAATTTGATATCGGTGATAAAGATATAATAGAAATAACTAAATGACACGTTATGCCGATTTTTTACCATTATATATATATATATTTTAAACCAAAATACTTCACTTTCAGATTTATATACTAAATTATCTTATTTTTTGGACCTAATAGAAAGTCGTTGGTATAGGATGCGACCTCCCGCTAGGATTGAATTTTGTTTTTTTTGCCGTTTTATGTATTATTATATGAATTAAATATATTAATAAATAATTAAATTAATAAATAATAATAATAAATAAATAGTAATAAATAATAATAATAAATAACAATAATAATAATAATAATATTATTATGATTAAAAATGATTATAATTAAAAAGTAGGGCAATTTATGATTAACCAATTTGATAAAATTAATTTAATACCTACCAAATTAGACAATTTGCGATTAATTAATTTGTTACCAAATTGTACAGTTGACTAATTTTTTCATTTAATAATAAAATTAATGATTAATCATAAATTGCTAAAATTAATTTTCTCATTAAATATGATTTGGTAAATTGATTAATTTTCTCATTAATTTATAAATTAATTTAATATAAAAAAAATTGATTCGTCTGATTAGTAAATTGAATATGCATAAGCTTGTTTATCTTGTCGCATTTATTCAACCGCATTAATTTTGATATATATATTTTGTCACATTACCAATCACACGAATCAATTTTTTTTATATATTGAGATAAAATCATGTAATATATTGTATACTAATGTATTGTTAATTTATTTCAAAAGATAAAATTAAATTAAAAATATTAATCTTCCTAATGTATTTTAACAATATCTAAGATAAAATTAAATTAAAAATATTAATCTTCCTAATGTATTTTAACAATATCTATATACAAAATGATTAGATTAAGTTCATTTTTTACTTTTATTACTTTTTCCAATCACACGAATCCATTTTTTTATATTAAATTAATTTGTAAATTAATTAGAAAATTAATCAATTGTACAATTTGGTAACAAATTAATTAATCGCAAGTTGTCCAATTTAGTAAGTAGTAAATTTGATAAGTATTAAATTAATTTTAGCAAATTGATTAATCATAAATTGCCATACTTTTTAATTATAATTGTTTTTAATACTAATAATAACAACAATATAATAATTATTATTATTATTATTATTATTGTTATTTATTAATGTATTTATTATTTGTATTATTTATTAATTTAATTATTTATTAATATATTTAATTTATATAATAATACATAATAAGACAATGAAAAATCAACCCTAGTAGGAGGTCGCATCATGGACCAACGACCTCCAAGTAGGTCCAATTCAGAATTTTTTCAGTTAGTCGCATCCTGGGCCATAAAATAGAGTAATTTAGTATAAAAATCTAAAAGTAGAGTATTTTGATTTATAAAAAACAAAAAAGATATAATAGTAAAAATTCCACGTTATGTTATACCATGGTAAATGATATACATATAAATAAGTTCAAAAAGAAATAATAAAATAAAAGTTATTGCCCATTAACTATAAAATGAAAATAGTTATATTATTTTTTACGCATTTTGTAATTCATTTAAAAAAGAAACTTCATGTAAATTAAAAATAATATTTAAAAGGTATATTAATTCAAATCATGACATGATAAGTTTATTTATTTTAAATGCTACACCTTGGTTCTCTTGTTCCTTAACAAGTAGAAATCTTTACAATAATTAGAAAATTAAAATTAATTCTAAAGCCCAATATATATTATTTTTAGCTAAATTAATTAAGAAAATGTGAAAATAAAAAGTTGGGGTACAGTTTAATATTTAGATAAAACCTAGTTTTTGGTATGGGTGATAATGTAAATTTACTAAAAATCAGAGAGAATATAGGGATAAAAATACTTGTTCTACCAATTTATTTAGGGTGTATAAATTAATATGAGGTTTTTAGTTTGTTTCAATAATGTAAAATATTATTATTTTCTAACAATGTTTCTACCATAACCATTTATTTCCCTTATTTGAAATAACTCTTTCATGAACAAACTCCATCATGATGATCAACACAATAGCAACTTAATTTCTAGCAACAATTATAAACCCAAAATATAAGTCATTTATAAACCCAAAATATAAGTAATGAACAACAATGCTCTCTTAATTTTCAGCACTATCAAATTTTTAAGATCATCAACACAATAGTAACTTCTAACTTTAACCCTATATATTGTGACAAAAAATAAAATAAATTAAAATAATTCTCAGGTCACCCAAAGAATATAAAATAATAGCTTACAATATGAAACTCAATTAATAAAAAATTATATAATTCTCAATTCGAGCATATACTAACATCATTCTTTTTTTATTTCATTTTGATCACATAATAGTTTACATATGAAAATCATAACTAATGAAAATAACGTACCATTTATGAAATTGTATTTTGATTCATATAAAAAATTTCCTTCGTAAATCACAAAATATAGTATCTGCAATATTGTTATCTTGGCGAGGACACTATAATATAAAATATATTTTTCAATATAATTATACATTAATTGTAAATGAAATTTAAAAAGTATATAAGTAAAATATTTATTATTTCGAACCTGTATTGAAACTCATGCGAGATATATATATATATATATATATATATCAAAAGAAATAAATTAATATCATTTACGTATCTAACATATTTTTAATTTTTGAGTGATTGTTATAATGTGGTTATGTTGTGAATTCAAATAATATATAATTTCTGATATGACAAACAACACTCAATACTAAAAAAAAAAAAAAATTTGGTTAACGTTGTTTAAGTATCATACACAAGCTATAAAGAAAAAATATCTAACTATCTCAAATTATATGGTGTAATGAACAATTTATGTTTTTCTTTATTTCCCACAAGTAGATCAACAATATATTTTATTTACTCTAATTCGATAAAATTGAAACATGAATAACTTACGCTGAGATAAGAATGAAAATTTATTTGTCAATTGGCGCAGACACACCAACTAGTTAATAACTACATGAGATATTATTTGTAAAATAACCCAATATCACTTATAGAACCAATTCCTATAATTATGAAATCCATGTGAAAGACCGAGCAATAAATTTATTGGTGGATATACCTCTTAAGACTCCATGAGATGATGCAAATACTTGAAACATGTTTCTTATTCCCCATTTTAAACATTCTTGTCACTCTTTCAGATTGACCATGAATTGTTGCATCATCTTCTCAAGTCTCCCCTTCTAGTTGTTCCATTGATGGAATGGAATATATATCTATCAAATGTGTAGGAATGGTTTTGGATGGATTCACCACTTCATTCACTCTTCTTTCGGGACCCTCACACCCGTTCACATAGCATCTTACTCAGGAAGGCATGACATAAATAGATAGCATTGGACTCATCAGTTGCCATCTTCTTCAAGCTGCTAGAAAGAACACAACCCATATACATTCTTTCTCCTTTTATAATGGCTGCCAATAGATTTGCATACAAAATTTTTAAATTTGATACATTGGAGCAAGAAAACAAAGTATGAAGAACGAATGTCCCTCATTTACAAATGCAAATACATAGAAAATTATTACACCACTTCAACACACATAAAATAATATTTTGTCATAATATTACTAAAATATATTAATAATAAATTTATGGTGTTGTAGGGTTAATGTGAGAACTTGTGTGTTAGAGCCAAGTGGGAGTTGGCATAGTTTTCTAGCGCCCATAAATTTTACTTATAACAAAAGGTTCCACTCGAATATTGGAATGATAGCTTTTGAATTCTTGCATGGTAGAAGATGTAAGAATCCCTTGCGTTGGTTTGAGGCCTGTAAAACCTTGTATTAGAACTTGAGATTGTTTGAAAAACTTAAATAGACATGATTGGTTGTAAAGTTTGTTAGATAATATTATAATGCTTTAGATTTTTTTTATTCCATTGTATATATATTTATTTTAATTCGATTACCTTGGACTTTTATTCATTTTGGTCATGAAACCCTAATGATTTTTTTCTTTCTCTTTTTACTCTCTTATTCTTCTTCTTCATCCCTTCTTTGTTTATCATTATTAACAAAATTCTATTGAAAGTTGATGTATTAATGTTGATATAGTTGTACTTGAAAACTAATATTTTGTAATTGTATATATACATTACACCACCTGCTTCCAAAACTAGAGAAACAAAAATAGAAAAGTAAG
Source organism: Cicer judaicum (assembly GCA_037974835.1). Lineage (NCBI taxonomy): Eukaryota > Viridiplantae > Streptophyta > Magnoliopsida > Fabales > Fabaceae > Cicer > Cicer judaicum. The sequence goes on along the minus strand of JBBPBS010000549.1, from coordinate 703,607 downwards.
GAAGGATGAGAGATTTAGGGTTCGAGCGAGATTTGAATTTTACGCAGTTTTGCAGTTGTGAACTTTCTAGTCGCATTATGAAGATCAGGCGATTAAAATTTAACGTCAATTTATTAAATTAAAAAATATAAATTTTAAATTTGAACGATTGAGATCTAAATCAAATAACTAAAATAGTTTTGAGTGCAAGATTGGATGCAGTTTTTATCCTTTAGGAAAGAAAATATTTTAGACTTAGAAAAATGATGATCGATTCTAGTTTTTTAAGAGGCTTTTGGGTATAGGCGGGATATAGGATTTTGATGAACTTGAGAAATAAATTCATCTTGCATTAAACAAGTCGCATGAGTTTATACCATTCCTAAAATAAAGTACCACAACCAAGATCAAAGAAAAAAGCTACATCTTTTTCCATTGATCTAGAATCACCTTCTTCTTCTTCTTCTTGATGCATATAATCTTATCACACTCAACGGTTGCAATTTATTTATGATAAAAACAATAAAATTAATGAAGTTTTTATGCAAAATAATGGAAAACATTATTGACATTTTAATTTATGGAGTGATAATGCATTTCAAATCCATGGTACCATGGGCCTTGCATACATAGCATCACAAGTACGTTACCTTATCATTAATCATATCATGCATAACTTTATTAATGATTGGACATTCAAGGTTGGGGTTTGGTCAAACCATATTTATCAATCGGAACTCAAAACTTTTCTTTATTTAAAAAGAAAAGATTTGAGGTCATGCATAGTTTCAGAATTATAATTTCATGTTCTTATGAATATCTATGAAAGAAATATTTTTAAACTACCCCTCCCTTTATTTTTTTCAAAATCTTTGAGATTTTATATCTCACCCATTTTATTTTTATTTCCTTAGCAGACGTAGAAACTTGAGATGAATTGAAACCAAGGAAATAATTTCCAACTGATAGACATTTAAATTTGATGTTTTTATTTTACATTGTTATCAGATGGTTGTGATTCATTTTCAGATGTAATAGACTAAGAATTTGAATTTTAAATGTAGTTTCAATTGAATTGGTGATTCTAATTAATTATTTTTTATTATTTGTCTATCTTTTTATTAAAATGTATAAATTCAATTGTTACATTCTAGATAATTATTAGTTATTATTTGTCTATCTTTTTATTAAAATGTATAAATTCAATTGTTACATATTTATATTAGAATATTTTGATAACTTGATTTTGATAAGGAAAAGATATTTAGGCCCAAAAAGAAGTCATTCGAAGGATATTCTTTATTTTGACATTATTTTTGCATATGCAAATTTAAATTTTATTTATTGAAGAGTATCGATAGTTATATTAATCCATTATTGTTACAACAACAAACCCAATATTGTAGAGTGTATGAAAAATACAACTCCCACCTTTCTTGAAGCCATTCTTTAGACAATTTTGACTCTATTTGCTACACATTTGTTTGCACTAGTTTTTCCTGGAGGGCCAAGAAAAGAATCGTCCGCTGAAATAACTAAAAATGTTTTTTGTAATCAATATGTCAAATTCATTTACTATATTTTATATCCAAAATAAATAAAACTATTTTTCTCCTTTACCTGAAAGCAAAACAAAAGCAATGCACAAAGTGCATAAAAGAAAATGATTACGGACACCAAATGCCATTGTGTAGAATTTCAAATTACATGTTGTTTTTATACTATCGATATGGTTAGAGATTTTTGGAAAGAAAAATATAATACTACTATTCATTGAATAAAAAAAAAACTCCCTTGAGTTTTACAATAATGAAATTATTTGATAATACTATTTACCAAATATTTACAAATATATTTAGTAACATTTGATATTATAGTAAAATTTACAAAGATATTATAGTAACATTTGATATATTTAGTTACATTCGATATTTTAGAGAAATTTGAATTTTAAGTAATTCAAATGCTTCATTTGAATCATTTCATTTTTATATTTTGTTGTTTAGATAAATGAATTTTTTATTTTTTTTTTTATAAATTATAGAGATCGAATAGACTAGATCATTCGTCATGGGCCTACGTCCTTGCCTAATCTATTTAATAAAAAAGCTAGGCTCATATTATTTTTAAAACCTATTTATTTAAATAGGTCAGACTCAGACTTATAAAAAAAACCTATTAGACCCGACAGATCGGCCTATATATATTTTATTATTTATTAATATTATTATTTATTATTATTATTATTATTATATTAATAATATTATTTCTTATTTTAAATTCTTTCAAATAAACAATCACTCAGTAATTATTTCATATTTTAGTAGCCGTTCCATATTCGATAACGTTTCTATATTCGGTAGCCGTTCCATTAGTCAATCACTCATTAGTCGTTCCATATTTGTTTAAAAGATAATAAGGGGTGCATTTGTTTTAGAAGAAAAAAAATATATTATGAAATCAAAAATTATTTTTTAGGGTTTAAATGATGTTTGTTTCATATTTTTCTTTAAATTATTTTGTTTAGTATATATAGATATATATAGACATTGATATTGGTATGTGGAGAGTATTATGTGGTATTAGTAGAGTATTTAAATGTTTTAATGTGAATAAGACTTTTAAATTGGCTTTCAGGACATGCCATATTTTTATAAAGGTCAAGCCGCACGAAAACCCTATGATAGGCCGTAGGCCAAGCTTATGCCTAAAAAATAAATCGTAAGTCAGGTTCACACCTTTCAAAGTCTAGTCTGACCTATTCCCACCCCTAATAAATTAAGATACTTTTACAAATTTTAAAAGTTTTTGGACATACTTAAAAATTAAATTTGAATTAAAATTGAAATTTTGAAAAGTTGTGGGACTATTTTACAAATATTTAGAGATCAAAAATTGCAAATTTTTAAGAACCAATTTACAAAACAATTAGACACGTTTATGCAAATTTAGAAACATATAGAGTCAAAATTATAAATTTCAAAAATTATAAGAACTATTTCATAATTCATATATTATGAAGTAAATAGAGAATTTAAAATTATTAAGTTTTAGATAATATTTTGAATTCTTTAAATTTAATTTTGACAAAATAACTCATAAAATTCCTTCATTTAAATTTTTTTCTAAATTTATTATCAAAATAAAATAATTTACATAAAAGATTTTAATTTCTTTTAAAAATTTCATTCTTTCAAAACGTTTCCTCGTCCAAATCCTCTCTGATTTTAACTTCTCTAGCAAGTTTCTGGTAAAATAAAAGGTTGTATAGTAAGTTGTTGCGAAAAAATGTGGGTCCCTAGCACACTTTGATTGATTTGTTTCCCACGTATTTGCATGCAGTGTTGCAGTTTGTCATGATATTATATTTGGAGTTGCATACAATTTCCTTAGTTTAAATGATTTTTAAATGGGGATTTGAGTGTTAGAATAGGAATGGATAATATTGAAATTCATAAACATTAATATGTTAGGTCATGAGGTGGAGTTTGGAGATTACCCACATTCGATTAAGAGGAACTATACAAGTGAATTGAAAATTACATCCTAATTTAAAATCTTTAGACAATAAATTTATAGTTTCTCTCACTTTTATATTGTTCAATCATCACTTTTTTAAGCAATGTGAGTCTTGTAAATCACACTTACTATACAACATAATATGTATCCTATCAAATTCGTCGAACAAATAAAAAAGGATGAGTGAATTTGCTCAATTTGAGAATGGGTTCCTTTCTAATTGTTGTGCATATTTGTGCTTGTTACATATTTTATGTTTCCTTTTATATGACTAGTTTATTTGTTTGCTTATATATTCTAAACTATAAGAATAAAAAGTTATCATATAAATACATTAATGGATGGATTTCTTCGTTAAAGAAGTAAATAAGAAATATATTTTTTACGTTGAGATCGCGTAATTGCTTTTGTAATTGGAGAATTTTTCTTCAAGGGGATAAGTAAGGAAAGAGTAAGTGGAATGTTGTGCGGAAAATGATGTCGTACCTACTTTAATTATAGACTAGTATCTCTACCACCATAAACCCAAAATAATATATATATATATATATATATATATATATAATAATTTACAGTAGATTATTTTGAACAAAATTCACAACAAAAACATGTTTCTAAGAAAATAAACATTTTTATAACTAATTGAGGATACTACTTTTATTGAAAATCAAAAGGAATATTTTAAATTTTTTTCCTTCTATAAAATAGATCAATTTTCATAAACATGATTTAAGTATAGTTTCTTAATTTAATTTCAAAAACTTACTAGTACTTATATTGTTTTCATACAAAATGTGATTTTTAACTAAATAACTAAAAGTAAAATACAAATTGCAACTCTTATTCTCGATATCCCCTATCAGAGCGGTGTTTCTCCCAAACTTGTACTTTAAGACTCCTTAACCTGTAATAACTATGATTTTGCAAACGTAGGGTCAAGTCAGTCAAACACAAACAATGAAGGAGGTAAGTTTCGAAATCATGATTATAGTATAATACAAGTAAGAAGAACATGCAAACAATCATAAAAGAAACATATCATTACACAAACATTCATCAAGAAAATTCAATGTTATACATAAGCTTAAACTCTACATCACAATGTGGTATCATTTTAACTATAAAGTACTTGGTTAGGAGACTTGATACTATGTCACCACCCGGGTGGACAGACAATTCCAATTGGCTTTGTCCTCATAGATCCCTCAACTCAACCCGAGACACATATATGCGACAATCGAGGTAAACGTGTGTTGAATGATAGTTTCCGATATTTGGAGGGCTACCTCCATGTCACCTAGGAATCTAGGAATTCCCCACTCAAATGCCTCCAAGGTTTAACAATTTTTCCTTAAGGCTCCACAAAAGACCATCACGATCAGGATCATTCAGTTGTACTTCCCCAGAATCACTAGATTTGGCATGCCCTACCTATATGATGAGAAAATAATATTCACTTCATAAATTCTCAATATTTATTTTCTTCCCTCGTTGACATATGATACTCCATTAAAATCGTCATCTCAATCACAAATTAGAACTGTCATTATTTCTTCACCTATGAGGTTACTTCAATGTTCTTATCACAAATTTATAACATCACTATTATTAATCACACATCATCATCATCACATAAAAAAATCACAAGTATAGCCTCATTATCATCAATCATACCTCATCACATATCACATTTATAACATCACAATTATAAAATCGCTATTATTAATCACACATCATCACATAAAATCATCACAATTGTATAGCCTCATTATTATCAACCATACCTCATCACATATCACAAATTTATAACATCACAATTATTTATCTTACATCATCATTATCACCTTAAATTATCACAAAACATCCATATTTTATTATCACATCACATAAACTCATCTAATCAAACATATACATAAAACTAATTCAATACTCAATATCACAATAATATCAAATACCACACATTTAAAGAAATAAAATCAATCAACACCTTACAAATATTTCTATTTTATATTTTAATCTAATAATTTTCATATTTGCACATTGATTAATTGATCCCTCAAAGGGCTACTGTAGTATGTAGCAAACATCAGATGAATCGTTCAGAAATATGGTTTTCTCATTCATCTCACAATATATTATACTCATTAGTTCAAACTCTCTCTCATCCCTTACCTTATTTCGACGCTTTTCCATGTGAATACGAGTTCACAGGCAAAAAGCCTTTGTTCTTTGACCTTTGTCATTCAATTGCTCTAACTCAACAATTTATGAGTAAACGTCACAAATAAATTATGAAAATACACTCTCAAAAGATAGTTTTTGAAATTGAGTCAAATAAAATTACCCCCAAATTGAAAAATAATCAGTTGATAATATAGCCACTATTAAGAGTTGTTTTTTTTCTCAAATTGGAGCTACAGTGAAAAAGAACAGTAAAAAACAAAAAAAATAAAAATGAAGAAGTCTAATATTTTACAGAGCAATTGGGATGGTTATAAATATGAAAAAGTATGTTTAATTGACTAACTAAATATACAAAAGAACTTACTGAAATTTAGACGAAATGGATAAAAAAATTTGGAGCAGCTATCGATCTTTGGTGCCGATTTTCTTTCTTTTATCTCTTATGACCCGCCACTCTCTCTTTCACATATTATGTTTATTTTCCTTTTCAATTAATTTTTTTAAAACTCTTATATTCAAAATAATCACTATAATTATGCATATTTTTCAAAACAGTAAAATACTACCATCATTAGAGAATACTCAAAATCACAAAATAAAAATTATAACACCACCATTTTTTATTAATTACTAAATCATAATAAAATTATATAAAATCACAATGTCATAACAAGTATATCTAAATAAAGGGAATCAAACACAATATTACTATTATCCCAAGATAATTATTTATAAAATAATAACTGAAAATAGAAAATAGTTAGAAATAATGATAGTATAACTATGTGCACACTTAACATTAGTCAAACGCACATGAAAACATCACATTAGTTAATTACGCGCATATACATGTAAAACGCCTAAAATCTCATTCTTTAAAATATTATACTAAAATACTATTATTTTTAGAAAACTATATAAAATAATAAAATATAATATTTATTATTTTTATCCCTTATTTTGTCAAATATGTAAAAGATTATAAACACATCATAGAAAATACAAATGTAAAGAAAATTAATCATAAAAATAATCAATATATATTCTAAAATAATTTTAGCATCAAATTAATTATCTAAAATCCTATCTAATTAATAAAGTAATTTATTATATGTTTTAAAGATTTTTGAAGGTTTTAAAGAATTTTGAATGTAATTATATAAATGTATATACATATATAGTTAAGTATATGATTCATCTTGTTATTAACTAAAACTTATACAAGTCTTAATTTATTATGTGACGATTAAGTTCATAAAGGATTATTGTCAAGTGGATTTTTTTTTCTCCATATATAGCGCACTAAATATGGCTAAAAAAATCTTAACAACTATTTTTCTTATTTGATATCATTGAGTTTTTATAAGTCACAATAATGTTAGGGTGATATTTTCATATGTCGCGATACCAGATCATACTCAATCTTAAAATATGATGCATTGGTTTTCATTCTTTTATTTGTTTAACTAGATATATACTTTTAGTTCATTGTTTTAAAATATTTGTATAATTATAAATGAACTCTTTTGTACGTCAAAGTTTGTACAAAAAAGACGTGTTTTATGTTTTAATCAGTTACAATTTTTTAAACTTCAAAATATATTTTACTTTATAAATATTTACAATTTAAAAATTTGCTGCAAACCTCCTTAATACATTGTATAAAAGAGTATGGGGTTACGTTGAGCTTTCAGGTAAAGAAAAAAAATAGTTTTATCTCTTTAGTTTTACTTTCAATATAAAATATAGCAAATGAATTTGACATGCATATTATTTCATATATATATATATTAATTTTTTTTCATATATATTGATTAAACAAATCCTTCAAAAGTTATGAATGACCAAACATAAAATACGTTCCAAGTCTTTCTAACTTAACTCTATAAGTGCATTAATAAAAAAACTTAACCCTATAATTTGTTTTTATGAATTTCACTTAATTTTTAGTTTTTAAAAATTATTTCAAATAAGGGGAAATATATTGTTGTCGTAGAAACACGGTTAGTAAAACTGTTATCAAATAAAATAACTTTTTTCTTTATATTATTGTGACAAATTAGAAAACTCCTATTATTTTACAAACCGTAAATAAAGTATAGAACAAATATTTTCATCCTATTTAAATGTTAGTACAAAAGTATTTTAAAATACAATCTTCTGATTGATATTTTGATAATAATAAATACAAACAAATAAATAATAATGATCCTTTAGTTGTATATGCTAAGTGTGTAGATTAAAGACAATAATTATATTGTTAACTATCAATTTTAAAGTAACTTATATTACAAGTATGATTAGATATCTTCTAATAGAGCAAGATATAATAAAACAAAATAAGTATTACAAAGACATGTGCAACAGAGCATGCATTGCAATATAAGTTCAATCCTTCGATGACTGGTCAAAGGCAAAAGCAACCAAGATTTCGCTTAAAGCTTGACATCGTAAGTCTGGTGAGACACACCTTTGTTGTCGCAAGCTTCAGTTGACTTTGAGATGCGAGAAAAGTAGTACCTTGGTTGCCTATAATGAACCCAATATAAATTATGTTCCTCTATCTCTGATACTTAAGTGTAATAAGAAATAACCTGCCTCTGCAAGAACAACAAGAAATATTCTACATTTTCCTCTAAGCATGGCAAAAAAAAAAATGGCTGTACCTCTAATAAGCATGACAAGCAAGTTATTGTATTTGCCTCCGCTAATCACATCAAGTGTCTGATCGTTTGACTCTAGACTTTTTGTATCCTCTGAAAATGTAAACTAAAAGTCAATGCCCAAAGAAGACAAAAGCAACTTCACATCTTCTTATGAACATTATGAATCTGCTATGTGTTTGAAAGTCTTTAATGTTTGACTTGATTACAATATCCTCTAATTCCTTGTCCTTAATACCCCATAGAATCATTCACTGATATATATATATATATATATATATATATATATATATATATATGGATACTCATTAAAGTTCAATCTACCTAAAAGAGTGATTGAAGATCTCCAACAAAAACATTCTCAATGAACATTTTTTCTCTATATTTAAGACGAACTCACTAGTACTTTATGATGAGAAATAGAGAGAGAGAGAGTGTTTTAGTAAAAATGAAAAAGGCCATGTGTTACAAACATAAAATCTGAAAAAAAGTCAAAAACACTTCAAACCAACAAAATGAGTGTTTTATAGGACTTAATCTATAACATTTTCTCAATCATACTTATAATCCTACAACAAACTTTTTTTCATATTAGACACAAACTAGAATTGATGTAAATCTATCCGATAGTTGTGACACCCTAAATCCCAAAATAATATACATAATAATTTGTATCATATTTCTATAAAATTTGCAGCGGATAAATACAATTATATTTTCAAGAAATTAAAAACTTTTGTAACTAATTTAGGATATCACGTTTCTCAAAATACACATGCAACAATTCAAATTTTATTAATCAAATAAAATAATTTAATCTCAATAAACTTGATTTAAGTACAATTACTTGATTTAATTCTAAAAACTTACTAGTACTTCTAAGGTTTTCATACAAAAATTTGATTCAAATTAAATAAGTAAAATACAAATTAAAACCCTTATTCCCGGTATCACCTATCAGAGCGGGGTTCCTCCCAAACTTGAACTTCAAGACTCATTAACCTGTAATAACTGCGATTTTGCAAACGCAAGGCCCAGCCAGTCAAACACAAACAACGAAGGAGGTGAGTTTTGAAATCATGTTAATAGTATAATATGAGTAAGAAGAACACGCAAATAATCATAATAGAACCGTATCATAATCACTTTACGATATATCAAAATATTTACTTACATAGTATCATACTATAACATCAAAGTCACTCAAGTAAAATAATCATCTCATTATAATATACATCAAATCATCTAATTATTATTACCTTTGAAACACATCAATCAAAACAAAACAATCACAAGAAAATGCAATGCTATGCATGAGCTTAGACTCTACTTCACAATGTGGTACCATTCTAACTCTGAAGTACTTGGTTAGGAGGCCATGATACTATGCCACCATCCCGGTGGACGGACAATTCAAATTAGCCCTGTCCTCATAGATCCCCTCAACTCAATCCAAGACACATATACGTGACAGTCGAGGTAAACGTGTGTTGCATGGTAGCTCCCACATTTGGAGTGCTACCTCCAAGTCACCTAGGAATTCCCCACCGGAATACCTCCAAGGTCTAACAATCTTGCCTTAAGGCTCGACAGCAGACCGCCACGATCAGGCTCATTCAGTTGTACTTCCCCATAATCACTAGGCTTGTCAGGCCCTACCTATATGATGACAAAATAATCTCCACTTCACAAATTCACAATATTTATTTTCTCCCCTCGTTGGTTTATGATACTCCATTAAAACCGTCATCTCAAACACAAATTGAAATCATAATTATTTCACCAATTATGGGGTTACTTCAATATTCTCATCACAAATTCACAACATCACTATCATTAATCATATCTCATCACATAAACTCATCACAAATTTATAGCATCACTATCATCAATCAAACATCATCACATAAACTTCTCACAAATTTATAACATCACAATAATTAATCATACATCATCATCACATAAAACTACCACAACACATCTATCTTTTATTATCACATCACATAAACTCATCTAATCACACACACACACACACACACATATATATATATACATAAATTTAAGTCGACATCCAATATCACAATAATATCAATTTCACACATTCAATGAAATTAAATCAATCAACACCCTACAAATGTTTCTATTCTATATTTTAATCTCACAATTTCAATATTTGTAAATTAATTAATTTATCCCTCAAAGGGCTTCTGCCATACGTAGCGAGCCCCGGATGAATCGTTGGGAAATACGGTTTTCCCGTTCATCTCACAATATATTATACTCATGAATTCAAACGCTCTTTCACCCCTTACCTTATTTCGACGCTTTCAGACACGAGTACAATTCCACGAGCAAAGAATATTTGTTCTTTGAATTTTTGTCCTTCAATCGATCTAACTCGACAATTTATGGGTAAATGTCAAAAATAAATTATGAGAAAATAGTCTAAAATCTGATTTCGAAATTCGGTCAAAGAAAATCACCATAAATCAGAAAACCAATCAGTGAATAATATAGTCACGTTTCACACGGTCGTTTTGGCGTTGGTTTCACTCAAATCGGACTTACGGTGAAGGAGAACGGTGCAAAATAACGAATTCTACAAACGAAGAAGTCAGGTATTTTAGAGAGAAATTGGGTTTGTTAAAAATCTGGAAAATTATGTTTAATTGACAAGTTAAATGAATGAAATAACATACTCAAATTGGAATGAAAACAGAGAAGCTTTTACGGAATAGTTATCGATCACCGGTGTCAAAAACGATAGGTTGTTGTTGTGTTTACTCTTTGGTTCTACGGCTTCCCATTCAACTCCCTTCCCTTTTTTTTGTTTGTTTTGTTTTATTAACAATTAGGGTTCACACATGGGTCCAACCAATTGGTCCCTTTATTTATTTTAAATAAAACCAATAATTACTAAAACTAATGTTTTAACATTTTTTTTTAACATAATTTAATTACTAAATATTACAAATATTTCAAAACTATTATTTTATAAAATAAGGTTATTAATCTTCTAAAATATGTTAATAATAAAAACCCTCATATTCAAAATAATCACTACAGTTATACTTATTTCTCAAAATATTTACAATATAATAATACAATCATATTAGAAAATAGTCAAAATTATAAAATAAATAAATATAACTTCAATATTTTATATTAATTACTAAATCATAATAAATATATATAAAATCACAATACCATAACAAGTATTTAAAATTAAACGAAATCAAACACAATATCAATTCTATATCAAGATACTTGTTTATAAAAAAAAAAAATAACTAAAAATAGAAAATAGTTATAAATAATCGAAATATAACTATGTGTATTCCTAACATCAGTCAAGCACACATAAAAGTATTATATTAATTGGTTACACTTATATACACGTAAAATCGCATAAAATCTTTTTCTTTAAAATATATATTATACTAAAATACTATTATTATTTTTTTTAAATATATCAAATAATTAATAAAATATAATATGTATTATTTATATCGCTCATGTAATATAACATGTATCAAACTAGCACATCATAGAAAGCATCCATATAACGAAAATTAGCCACGAAATTTATCAACATATATTCTAAAATAATATTAGTCATTAAATTAATTATTTGAAATTCTATTTAATTAATAAAATAGTTTATTATAAAATTTGGGGTGTTACAATAGTGGCACAATAATTTCATCCTCAAAGAGGCACCTGGAAAGGTACAACGACCATCATGAACCTCAATGACAAGATGTCAATAGGTTGAAGAAAGGTTATGGTAACGTAAGCCTAGAGAGGCTAGAGACAGAGTAAAGAATACTTGTAATAATGGATTAAGTCATTGATTGTAATGTCACTAAGGCAAAATCTCTTTGTACAAGGTGTACTAGATGTAGCAATAGTTTGTTGTAAACTAATATAAAATATTTGTGTCTATTTACTCTATTGTATTTATCTCAGTTTAGTTCTTTATGATTCAACATTACTACTTCTAAACTTCTTTTAATAGTAAGTTAAAGGTCTTGATAAAGAACCGTTTTGGTAAGAAAATATTAAGTAGTTTTGAAAACGGTAAACACAATTCAAACTCTCATTTCTTATGATTTCCAGCCCCTTCAGTAAAGTAACCTATCACAAAATCTATTTTTTTTTATCATTATAACAAAAAATTCTACTTGTTACGAAAAAATAAAAGAAAGGTATGCTATTTTTAATAAATATACAAGTCATTTCATTATTTGAAAAAATAAACCTTTTAATTTTAAATATTATTATGATATATATATATATATATTGTATATATCATAATAATATTTATCAATTCATTGTATCATTTACAAATCTTCTATGGATAATTAAAATTAAAATACGTAATATTAATATTTTAAAATAATATACTAAAATTTAGTATAAAAAAAAACAAAAGAGAAATATACTAAAAGTTTTATATTATAGTATTATGTTAACAAGACCAATAATATTATAATATGAAAAATATCAAGATAATCTAACTAACTATATTTCATATATTTGACTAAAATGACAAATAATAAATTTTTTATTACTAAAAAGGTATGGTAGATTAATTAATTCAATTAAAATATTATAAAATGATACAATATCTAATTTATTTAATGCTTATAAATAAATAATTAATGTAAACATGAATTATTATTTTTTATAATTTTCTGAAACTGAGGAAATATTAATATAGAGACAAATTTTTTTAATATTCAAAGCTGATAAGTCATTAATGTTACTATAATATTAAATGTTACTAAATATATTTGTAATTTTTTGGTAAGATAGTATTATTTAATATATTGTAAAACTCAAGGGAGTTTTTTTTATTTAATGAATAGTAGTATTATATTTTTCTTTCCAAAAAATCTCTAACCATACGGGTAGTATAAAAAGAACATGTAAGTGATAGATTTCACAAGGAACAAAATATAAGTTGAAATTCTACACAATGGGATTTGGTGTCCGTCACCACTTTCTTTTATGCACTTTGTGCATTGCTTTTGTTTTGCTTTCAGGTAAAGAAGAAAAATAGTTTTATTTATTTAGCTTTATTTTGGATACAAAATATAGTGAAATGAATTTGATATGGATATATTTCATATATTGATTACAAAAAATCTTTCTAGTTATTGCAGCCGACGATTCTTTTCCAGACCCTCCAGGAAAAACTTGTACAAACAAATGTGTAACAAATATAGTGTGCAATCAAACTTGTCTAAAGAATGGCTTCAAGAAAGGTGGGAGTTGTATTTCATACACTCCTCAATATTGGGTTTGTTGTTGTAACAATAATGGATTAATGTAACTATCGTTACTCGTTCATAAATAAAATATAAATTTGCATATGCAAAAATAATGTCAAAATAAAGAATATCCTTCGAATGACTTCCTTTCGGGCCTACATATCTTTTCCTTAAAACAAATCAAGTTATCAAAATATTCTATTATAAATATGTTCTAAGTCTTTCTGACTTAATTCAATAAATTTTTCTGTAAGATCCAATACTAATTATCTAGAACTTAGCAATTAGATGTGTACATGTTTATAAGAGAGGCAAGTAATAACACATAATTAATTAGAACTACCAATTCAATTGAAACTACATTAAAAATAAAAAACATCAAATTTAAATGTTTGTCAATCCAGAATTATTCCTCTTATTTCAACTCGTCTTAGGTTTCTCCAGCTTCTAAGAAAATAAAAATAAAATGGATGAGATATAAAATCTCAAAGATTTCTAAAAAAATAAAGGGAAGGGTAGTTTAAAAATATTTTTTTCATAGATATGCATAAGAACATGAAATTATAATTTTAAAACTGCATAACCTCAAATCATTTCTTTTTAAACAAAGAAAAGTTGCTCAATATCTTGATGTGGGTCACCAAGATAATTGAGACCTAATTGATAAAGGTGGTCTGACCAAACTCCAAACAACGACCTGATTGTTCTCCTCTACCTTTAATTTGTTCCATGCCTAGACCAACCTTGAATATTCCACTGTGAATAAAGTTACGCATGATCTGATTAATGATTAAGTAATGTACTTGTGATGCTATGTATGGAAAACCCTTGGTACCATGGGTTTGAATGCATTATCACTCGATAATACTCATAATAACTAAATAATATATTGAAAATCAAGTGGAAATTAAATCCTAGGTCCCTAATCAGAGTTTGACTAGACATATAAGACCCTTAATTTTTAAATTCTAATTTATGCAATGTTGGGATATTTTATGTTAAAGTGCTTAGGCATTTAGCTCAATTTTATTTTATTTGTTGAATTAAGTACCAAGACCATATTTTCTTAAAGTTTATAATATATTTAATATATGTAAATATTTAAATATATATATATATATATTTATTTTGAGACCCCATTTTACCAAGCATTGTTTTAAAAAAACGTCACTTGTTACAAAAATATTTATATGTCAATTGAGTTGCGACGAGAATATATATTTTTATTAAATTAGATGGAGATGTGAGTGAAGTGATGTGTGTAAGAGTTGTTAGATATTTGTTAGTTTGATTTTAATTATAATATATATATATATATATATATATATATTTATATGTGTGTGTGAGAAGCCAAGAAAGAGAAACAGAAGGAAAGATTTTCCGTGCCTCACGAATTCCTTTCTTCCTTTCCTCCGTTTCAAAGTTTTGTGTTGGTGGGTTACAAAAACACAACACAAACCTCCATTTCTCTCCTAGATCTAAGCTTTCATTCGAGAAGTGTCAGGAGGAAAAGTTTTCAACACTACATTATGGTGCTTATGAGCTAACTTTTGAGGTGTCAACATGAGAGAGAGTTTTCACCGTATTTGATCGCGATAGCGAAAACGGTTGAGAAAATGATAACAAAGGTAAGGACTCCTTCCAGATTTTTAGTTTGCATATAGGAATTTTATATGTGTGATTGATGGATAATCAAAGTTTGATTGTGTGATAATAAATTTCGACGTGAATATATATACATTTTGAGTGAAAATACAGTTTGTAACCTATTATGGATTGATGATTAAACTTGATGTGATTAAGGTGTGATTACATATGAATTTGTGGAGATTAAGTTGAGGTGATTTATGTGTGATTGAGGAGTGGAATTGTGGAAATTTAATTTCATGTGATTATGCATTCATAACTGATAATATGTGCGTTAAGAATTTTATTGAGGCAAAAAATATTTTGAGTACGCTCTGTGATAAGTTTGAAAATTCGCTAGTGTTAAATGAGTATTAAAAATACGGAATCTTTTAATAGTTGCATTTACTTAATGATTGTGGTGAAAAGAGTTAGAGTATGCTCATGCATTTCATAACTTGTGGTGACCGTGATGGGCAATAGTGTCAGTGGTGACAGCAATGGGCCATGGTATTAAGTGGTGATTGTGATGGACCACGAAGTTAAGTGGTGACCGTGATAGGCCACGGGGTGGTTCCATGTGATGGTTGGTCCATCATATCCTTATGAGGATTTAATTGATATGTAAGGCCTATGTTAGGATACACTCTAGTAAATCACGTTAGCTTGTGAGAGACTGCACCTCGGTAATTAGTACTAAGGTCTGTGATATGCAGTACAATTATAATTTACGCCCTTCGAGAAGGGTTTTTATTGGAAATTCCGAAATTATGCGCATTGCATTAGGGTGTTTGGCACGCGAGTCATGTTTGCTATACTATGATTATTGTATATATATACTCGGTTGTTGTTTGTCATTGTGCCTTAATTGCTTTGAGGTGTGAATTTGTGTTGATAAAGTTTCGATGTAATTATATGTTCATAATTGATGTTATGAATGTTTGATGTGTGATTGAGGTCTGAATTTGTGGAGATTAATTTGGTGTGAATTATATATTCATAATTGATATTATGAATGTTTGAATTGTTATTGATGGACTTTGTATCGTAAGTGTTAAATGATTTAGAGCTTTTTTAAAACTGAAAAACCTGCAATATTTAGCAGTTGTATTCAGCTACATGTAGTGTGTAGTTGAATACATGTCTATTGCGTTCAATTTGTATTCAAAATTTTAACTTCGTATTCAGATATGAAACCTCGTATTTGAATACAACTGAGTGATTTTTTCCACTGACTTGACTTGTATTTGGCTACAAAATGTTGTATTCAAATACGAATGTGCATATTTTGTCACTGACTTAGCACTTGTATTCGGATATGAAAATGTTGTATTCCAATATGACAGTGTTGTTTGTCAAAAACATTATTTTTCAATATTTTTTATGCATTTTTTACATATGAAAATCCTTCCAAGGAGTATGCTAAGACGAAAGGTTCTCTTGAGTATTTGAAAATATAAGAAATTGTGTTAAGTGTTATTTGTTAATTTCGGTTGGTGACCTTTTACATTATTGTGGAAATTGGGCTTTTCCTTTATATGATACCCAAGTTCGTTCCCCCGATTACTTTGATGATGGAAACGTCGTTAGACTTTCCTGACCAAGACTCGCCGACTACTTGGGTAAACGACCCCCATCTTAAGCAAGACTACTTATACGGGGACGGTAGTGAGGACAAGTAGGAAAGCTGGAGCAATATACCTCGTGGAGCTCACTCGTGAGAGAATCGACTATTCGGTTCCTTTAGGATTGGTGCTCGGGATGAGTGAAGGGAAGATGCAGAGGATTCCTCGGTTAGAGTTAAGGTGGAGGCCATCGTAGGAGCTAGAGATACAATGGTTGGACCGGGGACTGACGGAAAGAATAAGGGGTCGATATCAGTGGAGCGAGAGATTGCAGGACCGTCTAGGCGGGCCGAGACATAGCTTCCATTTCCGGTGAATAATCCCTTACCAATTGTCACTAAAGTAGTGGATTATTTTGAGATCCCAACGCCGCCGAACCCACCTATCTCGTGAGTGGATCTGACTTTTGAGGAGATCAATCCTTATATGGATGTTGATGAGGAGGAGGTTACTTCGAAGATGGATACTGTGTTAGAAGGCACTTGTGGAGTGTGTGGATGTCACTCATGTTATTGTAGTTGCTAGTGAAGGATCAGATTAGTTTTGTTGTATAGGGACTTAGTGTCTTTTTGGTAGAGGTACTTATTTTCTTTTGGGATTATTGTATCTATAACTTACATTGTCAGTTGACTTTTATTTGGTGGGTCCATATTCCATTTTTTGACGTGACTATGGGAGGATAGCATTCTTGGAGTAGTGCTTTTGTGCATATGTTTTTTGAGAAACCCCAAGGGTATGAGCGATGTTTGATAGGTCTCATAGCCATGGTGTATTTTTCTATTTTTGTATTTTGGATTATCGTCTCAAAAATTATTTTAGCTTATTTGTATATATGATGTATTTATTCAAGACTTTTCTCGTTTGTGTTACGACATGGTATTTTATTAATTTGTTTTTCAAAAAAAATAAAACACTCGTGCTGTTAAAAATAGGGGTATTACAAGGCACATAGCTCCCGATCATAAGATATGTGTCCAAAGGATGTATTTGAGGATATGCGTCAAGCGTATGTATCAGAGGATGCACATCTAGAGGATGTATCAAAGGATACGCGTCTAGAGGACGTACTAGAGGATACATGTCCATAGGATGTTGAACAGTGATCAGATTCAAAGGGAATGTGAACATTGATCAGACTCAAAGGAGAAAAGAAGCATTGTTAGAGGAAAAAGAGAAGAAACGTCAATGTTAGAGGAAGAAGAGAAGAAGCAACGTTAGAAGAAGAAGAAGAAGAGAAGAATGATACACATGAGAGGAAAAAGAGAAGAAGAAGCAACACCAGAGGAAGAATAATCAATGTTAGATGAAGAAGTAACATCTGAGGAAAAAGTGGAGGAAACAGTTTACCAAAGGCAGAAACACTTAATATTTTAAATTAAATTGGTCGATGGAGTGGAAGTTAAAATGTAAATAAATTTTGCTATTATTTTTTATAAAAATTATTTAATTTTATTGTTTTTATGATAAATATATTTTTTAGTCCAAAATATCACCCTTTCTAAAGGATAAAGATTGCATGCAATCGTACTCAAAACTCTTTTAGCTATTTGATTTAGATCAAAATGGTTCAAATTTAAATTTAATAAAAGTAGGTGGTGTAATGTAATATATAATTACAAAATATTAGTTTTCAAAGACAACTATATCAACATTAATACATCAACTTTCAATTGAACTTTGTTAACAATAATAAACAAAGAAAAGAGCAAGACTAAGAGAGAAAGAACCCCATCAGGGTTTCATAACCAAAATGAATAAAAGTTCAAGATAATAGAATTACAATAATATATATATATATATAAATAAGATAATAGAAAAATTTAAAGCATAATAATATTATCTAACAAACTTTACAATCAATCATGTGTAATTAAATTTTTAAAATAATCTCAAGTTCTGACACAATATTTTACTGGCCTCAAACCAACCCAATGGAGTCTTACATCTTCTACCATACAAGACTTCAAAAGTTATCATTCCAATATTCTGATTGGAACATTTTGTTATAAGTAAAATATATGGACGCTAGAAAATTATGCCAACTCCCACTTTGCTCTAACACACAAGTTCTTAACAAATCCTCTAAAGATTGGTTGGTTCTCTTAGTCTTATTGTCAGTTTGTGGATGGTACGTTGAACTCATTTTAAGTTTTGTACCAAAAATAGTCTGTAAGTAATATTCATTGGAATAAAATGAGCAGACTCATCAATGTATCTACAATAACTCTGTAACACCATAAATTTCTTATTAATATATTTTAGTAATATGAATAAATATTATTATATGTGGGTTGAAGTGGTGTGATAATTTTCTATGTATTTACATTTGTAAATGGGGGACATTTGTTCTTCATACTTTGTTGTCTTGCTCCAATGTATCAAATTTAACAATTTCATAAGCAAATTTCTTGGCAGCCATTATAAAAGGAGAAAGAATATATGTGGGTTGTGGTCTTTTGAGCAATTTGAAGCAGATGACAACTGATGAGTACAATAGTATCTATCTATCCCATGTCTTCCTGATTACCAAGCTATGTGAAGTGGTGAATCCCTCCAAAATCATTACTACACATTGGATAGATACATATTACATTCCATCAGTGGAACAACTAAAAGGGGAAACTGGAGAGGATGATGCAACAAATGATGATTAATTAGAAAGAGTGATAAGAATGAAGAATATATTAGGTACGTAAATAATGTTCATTTATTTCAAATGTATTTGTTAGTGTTTTACAAGTTTCTTGTGGTTAAATGAGTGCTACAGTGTCGAAGCATAAATCAAGCGACATGAGTTCCAATAGAAGTTTGAAATAATAAATGTTTTACTTATATACTTTTTAAATTTCATTTACAATCAATGCATAATTATATTGGAAAACATGTTTTTATCATAGTGCACTCGCCAAGATAACAACATAGATTGCGGGTACTATATTTTGCGATTCACGAAGGAAATTGTTGATATAAATCAAAGTACAATTTCACAAATGACACGTTATTTTCATTAGTTATGATTTTCATATTTAAACCACCTATACATTTAATTCTAGCTTATTTATTTATGTTTAAATATTATATCGCACATAATACTTTGAAAACTCTAAGTCGAGTTACTCTGAAAGTGATCTAACTGAAATAAAAAAATGGTGGTTGTATATGCTCGAATTGATAGTTATATAATTTTTATCAATTGAGTTTCACATTATAAACTATTATTGTATATTTTTTTGCATCAACTAAGAATTATTGTAACTTATTTTATTATTTGTCACAATATATAAGGTTAAAGTTAGAAGTTGCTATTGTGTTAATGATCTTGGAAAGTTTATATGGTTGGAAATTAAGAGAGCATTGTTGTTGATGGCTTATATTTTGTGTTTTTAGTTAGATCGTGATAGAGTTTGATCATAAATATGTAGTAGAATTTGAACATCACATTTATGCTTTCTTATTGAAGTTGCGATGGATTATATATATATATATATATATATATATATATATATATATATATATATAAATATATCATTATTTATTTTTTTAATTGTGAATAGAGTTTGAATGAACAAGAAGATTTCTATGGAAAAACATTAATATATGACAATGTTTTTTTTTTAATTGAATCGCATGACTAACATATGACAATATTTTTATCTATAAAATATTACCTACGACAACGCTTTGTTTAGAAAAGCGCTATAAAAACTTTATTAAATAATACTTACAACAACGCTTTTCTTTGAAAAACGTTGAAAAAACTCTATTAAGTAACCCCTACGATAATATTTTTTAGAAGAAAAAAAAAGTTTTAAAATACCACCTACGATAGCACTTTTCTAGAAAAAACGCTTTTAAATGACAGTTATACCAACGTTTTTTTTTTTGTTCCAAAAAGCGCTATACAAATGCTATTAAATATCACCTACGACAATGTTTTTTATATTTTAAACTCTCTTTTGAGAGTGTTTCATACTATATCGCTTAAAAACACTGTTAAATGTATTAAAAAAAATATTAAAATCTAATTTTGGTTTAGTGCTTCTATTCACACTATATGTCTTTTACTTAAAAAAAATAAGTTTGAAAATATTATAATTTTAAATATCTATCATATCTTTCTAACTTAACCTTATAAGTATATCAAAAAAAAAACTTATGAAATTGTACTTTAATTCATATCAAAAATTTCTTTCATAAATCGCAAAATATAGTATCCGCAGTCTATATTGATATCTCGATGAAGACATTGAAATATAAAACATGTATGCCAATATAATTATGCATTAATTGTAAATAAAATTTAAGAAGTATGTAAGTAAAACATTTATTATTTCACATTGTATTCGACACTGTTGCACCTTTTTTAGTGCGGAAAACTTATAAAACACTAACAAATACATATGATTATGTTGCAATTACCAAATACATTATATATATATATATATATATATATATATAATATTAAACTCTTTTTTGAGATAGCTACATACTATATCGCTTAAAAATACTGTTAAATGTATTAAAAAAATATTAAAATCTAATTTTGGTTTAGTGCTTCTATTCACACTATATGTCTTTTACTTAAAAAAAATAAGTTTGAAAATATTATAATTTTAAATACATATCATGTCTTTCTAACTTAACCTTATAAGTATATAAAAAAAAATTATAAAATTGTACTTTAATTCACATCAAAAATTTATTTCATAAATCGTAAAATATCCGCAATCTATATTGATATCTCGATGAAGGCATTATAATATAAAATATGTATGTCAATATAATTATGCATTAATTGTAAATAAAATTTAAGAAGTATGTAAGTAAAACATTTATTATTTCACATTGTATTGGAACTCATGTGACGTTGTTTGATTTAGGCTTCGACACTGTTGCACCTTTTTTAGCGCGGAAAACTTATAAAACACTAACAAATACATATGATTATGTTGCAATTACCAAATACATTATATATATATATATATATATATAAGAAATAAATGAATATAACTTACACATCTAACATATTCTTTATTTTTTAGTAATTGTTATAATGGTTGTGTTGAGGATTCAAATAATACATAATTTCTAAGGTTGCATTGATGACTAACAACACCCAATGTTGTCCACAAAAAAATTGTTTGTCAAATTTGTTTAGGTACCATAAACAGAGAAAACATATCAAATTACCCTGAATTATATGGCACAATGAACAACTTATCTTTTTCTTTATTTTCCACAGTAGATCAACAATATTTTTTTTACTTTATCTAGATCAAGTTGAAACATGGATAACTTATGGGGAGATAGGAACGAAAATTTATTTGTAAATTGACACAGACACATCTAGTTCTTGGCAAGAAAAAATGTGCAATCTCAGTAAATCCATGAGATATTATTTGTAAAATGACCCAAATATCACTTATAAAACTAATTCCTATAATTATGAAATCCATGTGAGAGATCGAACAATAAGTTTATAGGTGGATATACCTACATGAGATGATGCAAATACTTGAAACATGTTTCTCTTTCCCCATTCTAAACATTCTTGTCACTCTTTTTGATTAATCATCAATTGTTGCATCATCCTCTCCAGCCTCCCCTTCTATTTATACCACTGATGGAATGAAGTACATATCTATCCAATGTGTAGTAATGGGTTTGAAGGGATTCACCACTTCTTCACTCTTCTTTGGAGACACTCGCACCCTTTCATAGAGCTTGGTAATCAGAAAGGCATGATAGAAATAGATGGCATTGGACTCATCAGTTGTCATCTATTTCAAAATGTTAGAAAGAGCACGACTCATATGGTTATACATATTCTTTCTCTTTTTTTAATGGCTGCCAACAAATTTGTTCACGAAATTGTTAAATTTGATACATTGGAACAAGAAAACAAATAATGGATAACGAATGTCCCCCATTAATAAACGCAAATACATAGAAAATTATCACACCACTTCAACACACATATAATAATATTTTATCATAATATTATTAAAATATATTAATAACAAATTTATGGTGTTATAGGGTTATTGTGGATAGACTGACTAAGCCTGCTCATTTTATTTCCAATGAATGTCACTTATAGAGTGTTTTTGGTACAAACCTAAATTAGAATGAGTTCAACGTACCATCTAGAAACTGACGGTGAGACTAAGGGAACAAACCAATCTTTAGAGAATTTGTCGAGAAACTTGTGTGTTATAGCAAAGTGGTAGTTGGCATAATTTTCTAGCGCCCATAGATTGTACTTATAACAAAAGGTTCCACTCCGTTATCGGAATGATTACTTTTGAAGCCCTGTATGGTAGAAGTTGTAGGACTCCATTGCGTTGGTTTGAGGCTGATAAAGCCTTGTGTTAGAAATTGAGATTGTTTGAACAACTTATTTAGAGATGATTAATTGTAAAGTTTGTTAGATAATATTATTACCCTTTAGACTTTTCTATTTTTTTGTATATATATTTATTGTAGCTCTATTATCTTGGACTTTTATTCATTTTGGTTTTGAAATATTAATGGAGTTATTTATCTTCTTCCTCTTCTCTTCTATATTTATGTTTATTTATCATTGTTAACAAAATTCTAATGAAATTTGATGTAATTAATGTTGATATAGCTGTCCATAAAAACTAATACGCCATAATTGTATATATACATTACGCCACCTACTTCCAAAGCATATGATTGATAAGATGTAATTGTATATATACATTACACCACCTACTTCCAAAAATAGAGCATATGATTGATAAGTGATAACCATTTGTAAATATGAGAAGAAAAAATTGCAAAATAAGAAAGGATGAGAGATTTGGAGTTTGAGCGAGATTTGAATTGTTTACAGTTTTGCAGATAAAAACTTTCTAGTCGCATGCATTATCAAGATTAGACGATTAAAATTTAAAGTAAATTTTAAATTTAAAAATTTAAGTTTTAAATTTTAACTATTTTAATTTAAAAATAGTTAAAAGAGTTTTGAGTGCAAGACTGAATACAATATTTATCCTTTAGGGAGGGAGATATTTTGAACTTAGAAAAATGATGATTGATTCTTGTTTTTTAAGAGGCTTTTGGGTTACAGAATTTTGATGAATTGATCTTGCATTAAACAAGTCGCATGAGTGTATACCATTCCTAAAACAGAGTACCACAACCAAGAACAACGCAAAAAGTTGATTTTTCTTCTATTTCTCTAGAATCACCTTCTTCTTCTTGATGCATATAATCGTATCACACTCGACAATTGCAATATATTTATGATAAAAGCAATAAAATAAAATAATTTTTATGCAAAATAATAACAAACATTATTTACATTTTAACTTCCACTTCCATCGACCAATTTAATTTCATTTAAAAAAAACGAAGAGGAACTTTTTATTAATCAAAGTAACACATGACAATTTACAATTAATCCAAAGAAAATTGAAACTCAAGCATTTGAAGTTACAAAACTAAGCTCCACCAAACTATAAGCTCAAGTATAATTTAATTCATTTCGTGGGACTCTAAACAAGAATCCTATATATAAACTTGATTTACACTTCAAGTTTGGTTGATATCCTTTATTCAAAGACCGTGGGAGGAAATATAGGTTACCCCACTTTGACCACTTTGAGTTAGTAAATTGAACTCTCCACCAATAAGCGAATGATCTTTTTTGAAAATAGGACGTCTAAGTTCTACATATCCACAATACTCCACTTCATTTACCACAACATCCTTTTTGAATGAAGAAACAGCCACCTGAATTCCTTCCCCTGCAAAGTTTCATTTCAATTATACATTTAACTAAGAGAATCACAACTAAAAGATGTGCATTTTTTTCTTTCAAATATATAGATAAGTACTACATGGAAATTAAAGCAACATGATAATTTTCTCTAAAAAGTTAAAGGGACTGGAATTGAATTTTTTTTACCATGTGTAACAAACAACAAGTTCTCAGTTGGATATTTATCGGCAAGGTTTTGAATTGTTTGTTGATATCTAGCCCTTGCTTGCAAAACCGACTCTTCCCATTCAGGTAACTGAGGTTTATCAAGCAAAACAAGTTTTCATCAGCCTCAATAATATTTGCAAGCATATTTTTCTTATAATAATAATAATAATCCGCGAAGATAACTCGGTGAACACTAGCTAAAGGATATTGAAGGAGTTTCAACCAAGAGGTCTTATCGGTGTACAAGGTATAACCATTGAGCAGCTTTTGTCATGCTTCTAGAGAAAGAACACTTGAATGGACCGAAGTAACATTAGAATGATAGATATCTTAAGACCGAACAGGAATGAGACTCTATGGTTGAAGGATGACTTACAAGAATTGATTACTACTACTTATACCAACAAAATGAATCTTAATTTTAGGTAGTCAATAATATAAGAACTCAATAGTTTAAGTGTATTTACCTTAGACCACTTATGGAATTGGTGACTTTCTCGGTAGTTTCTTGTAAAGTATGTGAGTGGGAACAAAATATTATGAAAAGACTCATGCTGATTTAAGGAGATAGTCGGAAATCATAACCGTGGTATCAACTATTAGAATTGGTATCTGAGAAGACCTCTCCTAGTACGATGAAGTTCAAGGACAACCAAACAGAAGCTTACATGTGACACTTAAGACTGGCAAGAGCGGATTGTGAATATCACTTGTGCACAATGCATGTTCATTGACCGGCTTCTAACATGCTTATAAGAAAAAGAACACACAAATACTGAATTCACATCGAAATGAGAGAGATTCTAAGACTCTACAAATATAAGACTGTATGATTGGCGTATGGCTTAAAAAAATTAGTTGCTACTATGTATGCCAACAAGATGGATCTTATTTTAACAAGTCAATAACATAATAACTTCATAATAAAATGTGTTTATATTGAAGCACAAATGTGTAATTTTTTGGAAAAGTTTGTCAAAATTATATGAGGAGTACAAAATATATTGAAAAGACTCATGTTGGTTTATGAACAGCCATCAGTTCTAAAAGTAGTCTAAGATATTATGAAGAACATTTGATTGTAATCTTTCCAATATAATTAAGCTACGTACGGACTAAAATGAATATGAACAAATAATGTAATCACTAAAACAAAAAAAGAACCATAAATAAAAAAGTAATATAAGGATGAAAAATACCTCTTTATATACCATTTCACCGTTATCACCCACAGTTCTAGCCGGGAGCATGGCTTTAAGCTCTGTTATATCAAAACTTAAATTTCCATCTTTAGGAGCAACGTTGAGACGGATGGCTATACTGTTTATCATTTCACATAATCCATACTCAATAGAGACCTACAAATGTGGAAATCAGGAAGGAATATTAACAAGTTAATTAAAACCGTAGTCATAATCTATACATAAATGCTCCCAAGAGTGAAAATATGTATATATTTGCAACCAAAACAAAATTCTTTTGACAACCAAAAATGTGTCACTATAGTTTTAAAGATAATTTTGAAAAATGTGATTCTTTAAAAAATGAAAAAATCTACTACTCCAACGAGATTTGAATTGAATATAAAAAACTATAATTAAGTTTGTGATAGTTTTTTATTTCAGAAACAACAATCTAATAGTTTTTTTTAGAAAAAAATTATTGTTCCGTAAAATATTTCTTAAGGTTTTCGGGTAACACTATCTGTTTTGTTTCTTTTTTTAAGAAAAAAAATTAAAATGGATAGTTTGATAAAAATGTAGCCTGGAACTATAATTGTTAGTGTTAAATTTTTTTAAGAGATTCGAAATTCAATATGTAACTAAATTATTATTTTTTTTTTTTACGTGTTTAGAAATTGTGTAATAGATAGTTGTTCATTCAATCCTATTATTTATTTAAAATTTGTAAAAAAATGTTGGATCATTAAAAAATACTATTAAATTTGAGTATCCAATAACATCATTAGTTTTAGTCTTTTCTACTAGATTGACATTTTACATTATCGAATTTTAAAATAAAATAAAAACATCTAGATTGTTAAGGGATTGAAAAATCATCTCGTATTGTAATATGGGCCATGCCGTGCTCTAACAAAGTAGGCCCACTTGTATGTTTATTATGTTGAAAACTTTTCCCTATATTCCTATAGTCATATATTCATACACCTACAATTTATATCAATATATTCTTACTCGTACAATTTATATAAAGTACTTACTTTTTTTCTTTTTTCTAAAAAAAAATTAAAAAAATTTATTTCATTAAATTTTACTTAAGTTTCAAAAAGATTTAAAATAAAATTTTTCAAAATTCTTGTGTTTTTCAAAACAAAATTTACAAATTTTCAGTATACAAATGTATTTTTTGTGTATCAAAAAACATAAAAGAAATTTTGATGTATAATATGATTTAGTAGAGTTTAATTTAAACCCTAAATCCTAACTTTTGTGTACGAAGTTCTTTTTTTAAATTTTCTAATACATAAGTGAATATTATTTGCTTATAATATAATATAAGATAATACAAGATAAATTTTGCAGCAAAATTATATTATATTATAAATTTTTAGTTAAGTGTATATTATTTATATATAAGTGTATATTAGTTGCTTATATTATATTATATACATCCAATTTTGCAGCAAAATTATATTATATTATAAGTTTTAAATTTATCTATCAAATAAATATTATTACAAGTTAAAAATGTATTCGATTGTATTATCTAGGCTAAATACCACCTATAGTCCCTTAATTTAATTTCAGTTAACGTTTTAGTCTTTTATTTTATTTTATTTTCAATTTGGTCCTTTATTTTAATTTTAAGTGTCAATTTGATCCTTTATGTTTTAAAATGTTAACAATGTTATCCTTTTTTTTACAAAATTTCAAAAATTCATCAAAATTTTCAAACAAAACCAATAAATTTAGTTATATTCTTTAATATAAGATAAACTTCATCAAATTTGTAACTCAAATCTTCAAATAAACTCATATTTTCATCTCTAACAACATCAAATAAATAATGACAAATATAAGTTTATTTGAGGATTTGAGCTACAAATTTGATGAAGTTTATTTTATATTAAAGAATATAACTAAATTTATTGGTCTTGTTTGAAAATTTTGATGAATTTTTGAAATTTTGTAAAAAAAATGATAACATTGTTAATATTTTAAAACATAAAGGATCAAATTGAAACTTAAAATTAAAATAAAAGACCAAATCGGAAACAAAAAAAAGATAAAGGACTAAAACGTTAACTGA
The DNA here is from genome assembly GCA_037974835.1 of Cicer judaicum. Classification (NCBI taxonomy): domain Eukaryota; kingdom Viridiplantae; phylum Streptophyta; class Magnoliopsida; order Fabales; family Fabaceae; genus Cicer; species Cicer judaicum. The sequence continues at coordinate 675,508 of JBBPBS010000549.1, read as the reverse complement.
AATTAAGTTAAGGGACTATAGGTGGTATTTAGCCTATTATCTAATAGTAACTACAAATATTTTATTTTAAAAAAAAATAATAAAGATGTAGGAGTAAGAATTTAAATTTATATATCTGTAGCAAAATTTAAATAATATACACTTAACTAATAACTACTTATGTATCAGCAAAATAATATAAGATAAATTTTCAGAATTTTATTATATTATATTTTTTTAGTTAAAATTTATATCCTAAATAAAAAATTAAAATTAGATCAATAATTTACTCAACTACTTTTATAAAATATAAAATTAAAATATAATAAAATATAATTTAAAATACAAAAATATAAATATAACTAATAAATTTTGATATTAAACTTAAAAATAAAATATTAATAATTAATT
>JBBPBS010000549.1:641870-674855 GCA_037974835.1 Cicer judaicum | reverse complement strand
ATTTAGTTTTTAAATATTCTTTTATTAATTATAATATTTAAAATATAATATACTAATCTAAAAAAAATTTAATATATAATTATTTACAATAATAATTTTGTTATATAAATATAATATATATTATTTCATGATAAAATATATATAACATATATAACAAAATAAAATAGTTATTTTATTGGTTATATCAAATACATAATATTATGCATCAAATCGTCCTTAGCTAAATCAAATATTTGAGTTAGTGTTTATTGTTTACCGACAAATAACAAGTAAATATTTTTTTTCGATGCAAATCAGCAGTAAATTTCTTTTTTTGTTTACAAAATCAGTAGTAAATCTATTTATACTAAAATTAAATTTCTATCAAAATGTGCAGTTTCTTCATTTATCTAATGCTCAGAAAAACAAAATTGCAGCTGTACAAAAAATTATAACAAATTAACAACCGTATTGCATGTGTAAGAAACAAATTACAAGTAATAAAATCTATAAATATTAATATCGCAATTAATATACTGACCTTGAGTTTTGTAGAGTCAACCGAAATGCGGTCGCCAACGAGAGTTCCATGACCATCATTAATCAACAGAGCATTACCAACTTCGGCAGCAGTCTGGATGCAACGGAGGAATGGGGAGACAAATACTCGATTTATCGTGAATCCAAGACTCTGTTTAATCATCCGACCCGTTTTGAATGCCCGAACTTGCCCCGATTCTGATAGTGGTGGATCCCACGGTCGTGACGCCATCGATGCCCACAACGGCTCAAAGTTATCGATGCGTTCGCTGTGCCTCATCACGATTACATTTTGCTGTAAAATTGGATGTTGCTTTTCCATTATTTGCTTTCCTCTTAAACCCATTTTCACTGTAATTTTATACAACCATTCAAATACGCAATATGGTCAATTTTAATTGGATTTTCAATTCGGAAATTTGATCGGAAGGTTCAATGTTTACTTAGTTCTTGTAAATTTCAACACGGAAATTGTATAGTATGTACCCAACATTTTTTATTTAATATTAAATATTTTGGACATTTTTTCTAAGAACGTGTGGTGTCTACAGAATAATGGTTTCTGTTGGCGTGTATATGTCAGTTTTTTTTAATTTCTTTTAATGAAGTTTTCAATTCAAACTTAGAATACAATATTTAATTTAATATTTCTCAATTAAACTAAATAGTATACAAATAAATTTTTTAAATATTCAAAATATCTCCCGAAAAATTCCTGAGTAACTATTTTATTATTTGACAATAGAGTTGGAAATATTATATAACTGTGCGATATATAATGATTTAGCGAACTTTACTAAAGTCCGTTTAGCGATACAATATGATCAATGTTTATAGGAATTGGGTGTAAACATAAAAGGTCAAATAATTGTAACATAAAAGTGTACTAATAATCAAAATTGGTTAAATTGTGTAATTTTGTTTAGAATAAACATTCAAATTAATCTTTAACATTTTAGATTCGTATCATTTTAATCCCTCACAAAAACTAATATCTAAATTAATTATTCACAATTGCATAAAAAGACATATCATTTACTCTATTAAACTTGATTTTTTTTTTTTTATACTAAAATGTCAAATAATTGTACTAAGGTGTTGGTTATCTATATCACATTATTAAAAGTTGCATACATGCAATACATTTAATATTTAAAATCTAATATTAAAAGAAAAACTTATTTGGTCCCAAAAATCACACATCAGCGATTTTTAACATTACTAAAAATATATTATCTTATATTTTAGTGGTATATAAGCTAACTAAACAAAACAACGTAGAAAAATAATGATAAAATTGAACGGACCTGTGTGTATTAGGTGAGAGCCAGCTATTTTATTGCCATGAATAGAAAATGGTGAAACAGAGCAAAGGCGAAACAACCGAAACCGAAGCATGACAAACAAAAGAAGAGAATATAGAAGTAGAAAGATTTTTGAATCAGAGAGAATTCAGAGAAGAGATTGTAGAGAGAGACCCTTTGAGTTTTAGTGCTGAAAAGAACAGCAATTATTATTAAATGTTCAAATGGGTCCAAGAGAGAGAGTTCTAGGAAACTTCATCAAAGTGCAATTATAATTGAGATTGAAATTGCAAAGAAAATATACTGCACAATCCTCTTTGATATAAGTCACTTTGATAATGATTTCTTTCTACTGCGCGTACTCAACACTACATATTAAATGTTTTCATTTTATTGGTTTGTTGAATATCTTTTTAGGAAAAATAAACTCATGTTATCATTCAAAATAAGATAATAAATACAAAATGGTAAATGCTACCCATTTTAATCTTTTTGGTGGGGCTGTTGATGTGATTGATTGGGGGTCTTTTACATTACACCTTATGTTTAATTTGGTAAATCTGAATTTCGAAACATTCAGATAGCTCGATTAAGAATGTATAGTGCATATTTTAAATAATTTTTATTTTTAAAAAAAATTAAAATTATTAAGTTTGATATCTTAATTGTCTGACTTTACGTTAATAACTATAGTGAATTTAAACTCGATAAATTGATTAGTGTTCTTTGATCTTGAAAATGAATTCTTGTTAATGTGTGTAAATGTTTCTTTGTTCCACTTTGGAAGTGTAAGAATTTATTATAGAGGATTATAAAATATATAATTGAATTTGACATATTTAATAGTTTTTTTTAAGAGAATTGAGGTTTATTTTACTTTTAATACTAGGTGAGGTTTATTTTACTTTTAATACTAGGTTCGACAAAATTACCGTGAATCATCAAGATTTTGCAAAATATGCATGTAGTTTTAGTATTTAAAATTGATTTTTTTTCAAAATTTATTATTTGACTCATTTTTAAAAAAATATATCTAACTTAAATCATGTTGTCTTAAACTCAATTCAACCAAAATTAAATTTATAGAATCACTTATTTTTATCACCGCAAAACTAAATCTAAGTATATTATAAAGTGCATAATGAATTAATGCTTAAATTATGCAATTTATGAAGATCGTAGACATTTTCATATCTTAAAGTAGAGTTTAAGGTTCTTCAAGTTTTACATTTAAGATAGTAATTTGATATGTGCAGATTCTATGAAAAAAATTGAATATAAGTTTAATTTTGAAGCTTTTATACTTGTTTTTACTGTGTTTTTTGAATTGTCATCGATTAATTAAATTATAGTAAGAATAATAAAAAATTTCTTTTCTTTTGAACAATAAAAAAAATCTACTCAGTTTACTCAAATGGAGCAGCAGTGGAGTTGATCAAAATTACATTAACATAAACAATACTATGTTTTTTAGCAATAGTCCTAGAATAGATCTAGTTTATTTTATTGTTTTTGTAGCTTTTGAGGTAACACAGAGGTTATTATGTTGCTGGATATGATTGAAGAAGAATTAAGAGTCTCACATAAAGTAGGAGTAGTGAATAAAAATGCACTGTGGCACATCAGCATAGTAATTTTATGTTCATGATACTGATACGAGAATTTACTTTTTTTGTATTTGTCATTTATTACTCTTAATGCAATATTCATCATTGAACTCAAGTTTTCACCAACTGATTACTACCGTCACTTTTACATTCTTCCAAATAACAGTAATTATATCTTAGATTAATTGAAAATTCACACTTAACAATAATTTTCAATTATTGAAGTTGGTTGCAAGGATGGTATGTGGTACTGTAGTATTTAGACAAACCAATTCATTCGAATCCTAAAGATTAATTTACAAATCAATCAACAGAAAGTGGAGCACTGCTCTCTACTTCAAGAGACTGAGCGTGCAAGGAAGTTTAATTAATTGTAGCACTGTTTAAATACAAAAGATGTAAATACCAAAATAAAATAACTCCAAATATGTTATGTTTGCTTTACACACTCTCCAGGCTTTAACGAGGTAATTCAAATCAGTCCAGTTAGAAATTATGTTACCTTTAACTTGCAAGTAATCTTTGGTCTATACAGTTACACATCGGCAATATCATAATGAAAGGCCAAAACTCTCAACCATATCTCGCTCCTTCGGCTGCAGCACACACTCGCCAAACATGTCTTTAAGCTTTTCATGCCGAGTCATCTGATCAAGAACTCTATCTTCAAAGTCCGCAGCCGAGCTCTTGGACTTATCGCTGTCAGCATTTCTAGATGCAAAAACTTGTTCGGATAACCGATCTTTTTTTGCCTGTTTACAATACTTGTCCCATTCACTAGTCCCTTCAGTGATGAGATGGTATGTGTATACAACTCTCTTCTGTCCAAGCCTATATGCTCTGCTGATTGCTTGTCTTTCCACTGATGGATTCCATACAACATCAAGTAGCACAACCCTTGAAGCTCCAACTAAGCTAATTCCCTCGGAACAAGCTTTTGTTGATGCAAGGAGAATCTTCGCTTGGCAACTTGGATCGTTGAAGCTATGGATTAAGTATTGCTTATCCTTTTTATCATCCTTTCCAGACATGAACAGCACTTCTTTTCCCAAAGACCAATTAAAAACTGAGTTTAATTGGTCTATAATTAAGTTTAAAGTGTCGAGGTATTGGCTGAACACAAGAACTTTCTCGTTAACTGCATCGCAAAGCCTAACAAACTCGACCAAAAACCTGGTTTTGACACCTCCATATGGGTTGAGTCTAAGCTTTTCCAGCCGTTCCTTGTCAATAAGAGATTCTTTGCTGTCTAAAATATGACTGCATTCAAGGAAAAGAGACGGATGGATAGATGCCAATGCCATCTTACGCTCGAATTTAAATGGGTTCTGGGGAATACAAATGTTGTCAATAATTTGCTTCTGGAAACTGTCTGGCTTCAAAAACTGGACACAATCCCTTAACCCGGGAAGCTTCTTCTGAAGGATGGAGCCTTTGTGAACATGAACAAAGGAATCTGTTATCAACTTCAACTGCTTAAGCTTATCATCAGAAGGACTTCCTGTTGTTTTGCTATAAACAGGTTCCCAACTCAATTCTTTAGAAGCTGCTTTGTGTTCCTGCTTCAGGCAAAACTTTTTGAGCTGGGGTGATAGCATGTTCGGAAAAGAAGGTTTTGCCAAGCTCAAAGTGTTGTATAGTTCAGTTAAATTATTCTGGAAAGGCGTTCCAGAAAGGATGATTCGCTTCGGCGTTTGCATCTCTGAAAACACCTTCCAAATACCACTCCTTTGATTTCTTGGTGTATGGCCTTCATCCAACACCAACAAACCAGGAACTTCTAGCAGATACTTTTTCATGTCATCATTTTCTCTTTTTCTCTTTTTCCTATCTTTGGTTTCTCCTCCTCCAGCTAGAATCTCATACAAGCTATAACTGATTCCAATAATGCTCTTTTCTTTGAACCACGAAATCATTTTCACCATCCGTATCACGTCCACAGTATTCCCTGGATTATACAAATCAACTGCATCATAATGCTCTTTACCAGATAATTCAGGATTATTCAAATTATGAAATATAATTCCTTTGCCCCATTTTTTGAACTCATCTTCCCATGTAAGCAATAAACTTGCAGGAGCCACGATAACCGGCCTGCATTTCGGGAACACCTGCAAGTATGCCATGAGGAAAACAATTGTCAACCGTGTCTTCCCAGTTCCAGGAGCATGCGAAATAATGCAGCCACCCTCTCTGCAAGGACCGGCATTCATCAACTTGCGAAGATCAATGCTTCCGGCTAAGTTTTTCCAGATGAACTCAAATCCTTCTTGTTGATGAGGATACAGGCTTTGTTTTTCTTCAGGAATTAGGTCCCAAACTGTGCCTTCATTGAGAGAGAAATGAGTATTTGAGTCATCACCAAAAACATTGAACTGTGATCCATCAAAGACTGGGACATTTTCTCCACCATATGATGCCCTTTTTTCATAACCTTCATTAGGATATCTATCAATCTGTATCATGTACCATACAAGTATGCAAATGTCAGTGCCTCTTATCAACATATCTCATAGTCAAATCAATGCTAACATACAACAACTAAGGTTTTTTTTTTCTTTCTACTACTACATTGATAATTAATGACAGCATGATGGCACACAATGAAATCAAAGCAAACACAATTTTATGGAAACTAAATGAATCTCACAGCAATGAATTGTTGTTTTACTCTTTAGTTTTTACATATAACATGAATAAACAAAGGAGCTCAAATATACTTAACTACTACTATTTAGCATCAAAGTTCTATAGTATAGATAATAATCAACAACTAACTTGATTTACAAAAATCTAATCAAAACCAAAATCAAAAAGTTAATCAGGTTAATTTTTATATAAATCAACATTAAACCAAGCTTACCACTTGTGGTGAGATATATTTGATCTCTGTAACAACCCAACCACACAATTTGCAATACTCCCCAATATCGTCTTCAAGACGAATGTCGTGTTTACAACTAGCGTATTGACTGTCCATTTTTTCTATAGCTTCATTGGTTCCAATATTGCCAATCTGCAGATAGTAATATAACACACAAAGTTAATCAATGTAACTGATTTCTCTTAACAAACCTAATCAAATTGATTATCTTATACATATCATTTAGAACAGAGTTTAAGCATATAATCAATATATTAAACAAAAAAATCAAAATCATCTTAAGCATAGTCCTTCACAATAGTTCACAAGCACTTTTTCTCCTTCAAAAAAATTAAAATGAACATTACCATGGATTCAGCTTCTTCTTCTCTAAGCAACATACTCATTTCATTCCACAGCTCCTCTTCTTCTTCTTCCTCCTTGGTTTTAGGCACTTTTTCTACTTTGTTTAGACTCCATATCAATGGACGCGTCTCCTTAGAAGCCAGCGGTTGTGTATCTCGCCGATTAACATTGTCATCCTTTCTCTCCAACACCATTGAATCACGGTCATTGGTATTCTTGTTTCCCCAATAGCATTCAGCAAGCATTTCAACTAATCGCAACTCCTTTCGCATATATAAACTGCTCTGTGCCGTTTGAAAAACACTTGTGCTCTCGGTCGATTCCTTCTTCTCACTATTCCTGAAATTAACTCCACCTTTATGATCTTTACTCTTGTTCTCCATCTTTTTCTGTTTAGATGAATTCATCATATTCTCACCATTACTGATGTTAATTTCACCTTTATGATCCTTTCTCTTGTTCACCATCATTTTCTTTTGAGATGAATCCATCATCTTCTCACAATTATTGAAGTTAACTTCACCTTTATGATCCCTTCTCTTGTTCTCCATTTTCTTTTTAGATGAATCCATCATCTTCTCAACAGTTCCAACACTTAAACCTCTTCTATATTTTTGTTTTCCTTCTTCATCATCACCATCACTCACATTTTCAGATTTTACTTCTACCCTAGATGATTCTTGTTGTTTCTTAATCTTTACCTCTTCAAATTTCCTCTTACAAACTTCACCCTTTTTAACCTTCACTTTTTTATTCTCCCTCTCTTCATGATCAACATCAACATCATCATTATCATCATCAACAACAACATCATCAACATCATCACTCACATTTGCAGATTTTACTTCCACCTTTGATGATTCTTGTTTCTCAATCTTCACCTCCTCAAATTTCCTCTTACAAGTTCCACCCTTTTCAACCTTCATTTTTTTCTCCTCCCTCCCTTCTTTTTCTTCATTATCATCAACATAAGACGAACTACAAGAACTATCTTCATCACTATTAGAAACTTCATTCACCTCATCACCTCTATAATCTTCATCACTAGTCTCATCATCATCAGAATCAGAGTCAGAATCCGAATCCTCACTTTCTTCATCACTTTCACTAGATTCATCAACAGTAATAGGATTATCAGACACCCAACCATAGTTTTCATCTTTATCACCAATCTCATCATCACTACCTTCACTTTCCCCACTCTTTTCTTTCTTTTTAACATCAACACCCCCTTCATAACCCTTCACACCCCCATTACCAACATCAACATCATCATAAATGTTACCAAATTCATCAACAATAATCGGATTATCAGACACCCAACCCCAGTTTTCACCACCAAACGTTTCATCTTTACCATGAATGTCTTCACTTCCACTACTTTCCTCACTCTTTACTTCTTTTTTAACATCAACACCCACTTCAAAAATCTTCACACCCCCATCATTATCATCATCACCATCATCGTCAATGTTAATCACATTAGCATCTTTAGGCAGCAAAAAAGGTTCATCTTTTACCCTTCTTTTACAACCAAAAACAGAGCCCAAATCACTCTTTCTACCCGTTGATCTTTCAAGTGAAATACTACCAAACAATGGAACATTCTTGCTACGAGTTCGGCTAGAAACACCAGCCATCGCAAAACAAGAACCAAAGAAAAACTCACCTTTTATTTAAAATATTTTTCTGTTTGATTTGATTCTTGTGTGTTAATGAAACGAAGAGAAAAAGTAGAAAAAGGTACTGAAAGGAATGAGGTTAAGAACACAAAAGGAATGTGATGTCATATAAGATGACAAAAGAAAGATCACATATGGAAGAAGAAGAAACTTTAGCACGATGTGTGTAAGAGGAACAGAGAGAGAAGAGAGAGAAAGCGTAATAAAGTGGAGAAAGAAAACAAGGAGAAACGGCACAGAAGAACAGAAAGGGAATTGCTATTTACGTGAAGTGTTATTATGGCGCCAAACTAGAAGAGGAATCGATCACTGAACACAAAACTAAAACAGTATAGGATCTTGACTCTTTATTCTTCCTTTTTTTAATACTAATAATATTCAGTCAAATAAATAATAATATTTCTTTTTTTTACTATTAATTCATTTAAGAGGATCTCGTAACAATAAATTGTATATTTAAAAGGATTTTCATTTCAATCATGGATTTAACATTTTGAATTTTGAATTTATTTAACAACTTAAGTTTTTGATCGGTGATTGATTTTTATTTTTTTTATAAATTGGAATAGTAATTAATCATTTAATATCACGATACCATATATTACAAAAGAAGTTACTAAATATAAAGTGATCTATAAACAGACATATTAATCATACATAAATATGTAAATGATTATAATATTAATAGGTTTGATGTTAAATTTTGTCATATAGTGATGCTAAATTTTATGTTTTTAAAATGTATACGAATGTTAAATTTTGTCATATAGTGATGCTAAACTTTATGTTTTTAAAATGTATACGAATATATGATACTAATTTAGAGGAATTTGATTGTGTTTTTTTTACTTGTCTTTAAATAATAATTAATTATAATTGTTTAATAATAATTAATTATAATTGTTCAATAATAATTCACATATATATAAATATATATAATAAATATAATTACGACATATAACATTTAGTAAAAAATATTATTTACACTCAATATTAATAGGATCGTAATTTAATTCTATTTTATTTACATCCAACTTATATTTTTAGTTTTAATTTGTTGATATCTAACCTATCCACAAAATTAGACATGACTTTGATTGATTTCCTCAAATCTGTATATGCTTTTATAAAATAAAATAAAAAAGTGATTCAAGGTAAATACATTTTTTCCTGCTTAAATTTAGGATATGAGTAGTTAGTATATTAAAAAAAATCCCATTCAATGTTAGCAATAAATGATATGAAAAGTAGTGGTATTAATGAATTGGAAAATGTACCAATTTAAAGCGCGTACACGTGTTTTTAAGTTGTTCAAATTTATATTTTCTGGTGAAACAAATGAAATTAGGAAAATTTATATTATTTCTGTTTTGGGGTTTACATGTGATGATGAAATTTTTGTAGAAATATTTTTAAGTGATTTTATCAGTGTTTGGTGAATTGGAAAAAATTCATCTACAGTTTAAATTTTAAAAAAAAAATAGAAATTCAACGAAAATTTAAATAGGAGTTGTATACATTAATTGGGATATTTGGTGAGAAATATTTTTCAAAGGGAATAATTTTTGTTTTCTCGAATAATAATTTAATTTTGTTAGAGTGAAAATTATTATTAACAAATAATTATTTTAAAGATTTATTTATTGTGATATTTATGTGTTACGAGGTCAGTTACGTTAGAGTAGATATTTTTTTTCAAAAGAAAAGTGAGTGATTTAACTAGAGTTGGTAAGATATTTTTGACTATAAGAATACCTTTATATAATTTGTGTGGTGAATGATGAAACAAATTTACATGATATTGTATTGTGATTGTTGAAACACACATAATAAAATCTTTTGGCTAATATTAATGTTAAAAATGCATGATTTTGTAATTAGAAATCACTTGGATGCAAAACCATAGCTCTCTCTTCTCTCCCTCGTGAAACTCTCAAATTTTTCCAAATTTTGGAAAAGAAATCTCCAAATTTAGGCTAGATCAAAAGGGATTTTAGGGAAGGTCTTAGAAGAAGATAGCTTTGCATTGTCTTTTTTTTAAAAAAAATCATTTTAAGCTCAAGAAAAGGTAACAATCCTCTTCCTCTCATTCCCTATCGTGGCCAAAATCTAGGGTTTAGGATAAAGAGGTATTAGCTTCATTTTTAAGCTTGTTGGTGATGTATCTTTCGTGTGTGTGAGTTGATGTTATTGAAAAACAATCCTATTTGAAGCAATGTGTTGGCCAAAAGTGGCCTTAAGTATTGTAACTTGGGTATCAAAAAATTTGTCACTTAAAAACTTCAATATAGTGTGTTAACGCGTGATCTAGAGGATAAAAAGTTTTTCCCCCTCTCTTTCTTTGATTTTGGTTTAAACCCTAATGTGTGTTTGAAAGAGAAATTTTGCTAATGAGTTTTTAAAATAATATGATTCTTAGGCTCCATTTGAATACTTTAAAATGAGTGAAATAGAATGGAAGGAAATGGACTAGAGTAGAAAGGACTGAAGCAAAATGGAATGGAGTATTTATTCTATTGTTTGGTTATTTGATGATGGAATGGAACATAAAAGCAAGGTTCTATCTCATACACCCAAAATTGGAGTGGGAAAGTGAGGAAAGAGGATGGAACAGATTCCATCCTGTCTCACTCTATTCAACTTATTTTTTTAAAATCCAAACAATGGAACCTCATTAGCTATCATTCCATTCCACCTTATTCCATCAATCAAAACAAAGTCTTAATTTTAATGAAGAGGAAATGTGTTGAATATGATTTGATCTTGGAACTTTGATATTTTGAAAAAGGTTAGATACTCCTTGGGGTTTGAAAAATCAAACCTTTTAGCACCTCTTAGAGGTAGATAGATTTTATGTTGAAATTACTGAAATGCAATGTTTATTGTCTTGTTATAGTTAGGGTTTGATAAGTTCTTTTGAAAATATTATAGAAACAAAAGAGCTATGAAAATATTTAAGTAGAAAATATTTGAAAGAAAAACATTTAAGTTTTAGAAAATTTATTTTAGAAAATATTACTTTTGAAAAAAAGTTTTGAACCATTAATGTTTTATTTTTATATAAGAGATGTGTTTCAAGTTTGCATGGAGAAAAATAATCCTCAAGGTAACATTAATCCACTAGGTCGAATGGCATGAACTAGATAAGGTGTGAGAAAACTTGATGGTTTAGCTGTGTTGTGAAAAGTGCACTTTTTTTCCTACTCATAGTATATATTTTTGTATGATGAGTGTTATTATTGTTGTTGTTAGTGATTGTGTTGAATGTGTTTGAACTGTGTTATCATTATATGCATAGTGTGAAAATATATGATAATGACATGCAGGAGTTGAGGGTTTTCATTTTAGAGTTTGGGTGGTGTGTTTTTAAATTTGGGAATTTGAAACAAGTGTCAGGAGTAACACATATTCACGATAGGTAAACTTGTTTCAAGTAAAGTCTAGGGTGGAACTGTACATGTATGCCTATGGAAAAATTCAGGTGATATCATAAAATGGATCTTCATAATCCTAGGGTGGATATTATAGTTCAAGGGTTAACTATCTCATAGGATGGACCAATACCCACAAGGGAAATAGTGTTATTCCAAAATCATGCACTTTGGCATATAATCATCATATTAGGGTATGTGCCTTTTGGGTTTGGGAAAATGAAATGTGATCTTGAATTGATGTGCTAAATGTTCATATGTTTCTAAAAGTGTAATATATGTTCATGTTGTGGATATACATATATGTTGTTTTCAGTTGGTAACTCTTTTGTGTGTTTTTGTTCGGGGTGAATATCATCAATGATCAATGAAAGACAATGTTCACTTCAGTTGAATTCACGACGACAATGGGGAAGTGACTAGAGTTGGGTTGCTAGCTGGTGCAGTTTGTTTTGGAGTTGGATTGAGGGTTCCATATCGTTTGTAGTTTTGTAATAGATTAGTTTTATGGGTTTTTGCTTAAGTCTTGTTTATTATTTATTTTAGAAGTTATTTAAGACTATCTTTTAGGGTTTGATAAGTTTTTTGTCCCTATGAAATTTTAATATTTTGTGTTTAGACCCTCTAAAAATATCACATTTTTACTCCCTAGAAAATTATCATGTAAGCAGATCTAGTCCTTACTAGAATATTACCAAATATTTTTGAATGATTTTTTAACAATCATGTTTTCAACAATAAAAAAAATTCTTCCTATAAAATGAGCTAATACTTGGATTTCTATATCCGTCTTTTCGTTAGTTTTACTTTTAGTTTATAGCGGTTAGAAAATTAATATTAAATTTCTCTCAAGTTAAAAAAGTTTAAAATCATTCAAAAATATATATTGAAATTTATGCAGAGACTAAAATTACTTGTCTGAATTTTGTAAAGAGTAAAAATGTGATTTTTTGTTTTATTTTTTGGACTAAAAATTATTTGAGCATATGATTTAAAAGGTAAGAGAACAACATAGTGTTGTGATTATCAATGTATTTATTTTGAAAGATTATCTGTGTTTGACTTTTGCATTACAAACTATGCATCATGATTTTGAAAAATAATGTCGGATTACTATAATTGTTAGTTTTGAAAAGGAGTTTTATAAATAAACTTTTTTACGCATTTTATAAAGGCTAAAAAGTATAATCCCTTTATTGTGCATGTGGAATTAGAAATTCATCTTTAATGCTCCAAAAATCAAAGTATTACATAATTAGTACAAAATTGATCATCAAATAATTAAACCACATGACCCAAAAATGTCTTAAATTTATGCTCTTCCCTCGTTGAGTGAATTGAAATCGTCAGTAATTGTCTCATAACGGATGCTTGCACTAATTTTCATGTCATTATAAATTGTCATGCTTTCTACTAGAAATTCAATTTTCATCTTGTTTCTTAACTCGGCCATGATAATTGTCTTTGCTAAAAAATATCTTTGAGTTGGAGGTGTAGAAATTGGAAAATTCATAACAAGGTGGAGTAGTCTATCAATCAAGTAGTAAATTTCTGTCGTTTTAGTTACAACTACACATTTCTTGGATAGTTGATAAATTCTTCAAATTTGAATATTGATGAGTTTCAACCATAAAATTTCCAAATTAATCTCCTCTTGCACTTTGAATTCCGTGAAATAATAATTTTCAACTATAGTGCAAGTATTATAAATATTAAAAACTTTATAACTATTCTTAGGTGTCAAAGCACAACATAAATTTAAAAAATCAATTGCTTGCTCATAAATTATATTCAACTCTTGCAATTGTTTACCAATGACATTAAACAATATTTGAACTTTAAAATAATACTTTATTGTGACCTAATCTTCTGGAAAACGAGAGCTTCGACATCTTGTGGAATGAATCTCAATATTATGCTTTTCACAACAACAACAAAAAACTTCACTTTAGTAAACAACATATTGAGATTGTTGTTGTAAGACTTGATATAACATATTTGTTATCCCTGTACTTTCTTTCATCAAATGCAAGATAAATATAAAATAAAATGTCTTCAAGTAATTAAAAGCACTATCAACATCCCTGTGTGTATAATTACTTGATAATTCTTTTGCATTTTTTTTTAAAACAAAACAAGTTGCAAGATACATATTTATCAAGCTATAAGTTGCAATATACATATTTATCAAACTATAAAAAATTTGATTTGCATCTTTATCAGATACAATCTCATAAATTTCACACAAATAATCAAACAAAAGTTAGTAGAAGAACAAATAACTTTTCCAACAAAAGTTAGCTTCTCAAAGAATTTATGAATTAGAATGACTTCTCTTGATGTAGTAAGCAAGACAAGTTGCAATCGATAAGAAAAACATTGGATATAGTATGCATAAACAATCATTTATAAATAGTACTTGTAAACTATTCTATGTTCCTCTTATATTGAGAAAGTATATTACATACTTCTTCTTTAAAAGTTAAAGTTGTACTATCTTTAACATATGTCACATCTAAAAAACACTCTTGTATAAACCAACTTTATCAACAAATTTTAACACAAGTATCATTTGTTCCTTTTTTGACTCATCACAAATTTCATCTACAACAATACAAAATTTAGAATAAGCAATTTCTTCAAGGTGTGTTTTGTCACCCTACTAAATAGAATATGCAATAGCTCTTTTTGAATTTGATGTGCAGTATACTTCAAATTATATGGAACATTTTACAAATAACTTTTGCAACTATGTCATTGTAAGATGTCTGGAGTTTTATCAATTGTAGAAAATTATCTTGGTTCCTTGACTCAATAGTTTTGTCATGACCCCTAAAAGCACAAGTTTGAAGTGTTAAACAATGCAAAATGTCAATAGAAGTCTAGAAATGTAGTCGATTCTTCATAATTTGTTATGAGCGCTACACTTGAACAACACTCCTAATATGTCTATCTTAAATCAACAAGTCTTAATAATGTTTCATTTCATTTCTATGTGTGAAGCAAAGCTCCTTACTTGTGTGTTTAAGAGAGACATAATTATTTCTATATTTAATATTCTTCCAACCTCTAAAACTTGTACCAATGAAGGCATGTGATTTGAATGTTCATTTGGTCTTTTGCTAAAAAGATAATATGGTAAGCAATATGCAACATCTTCCAAAGGTGAATATTCTATGCATGAAGAAAAAATGCTAAACTAAATGGGTTGCAATTGTATTGGATGAACCTTGTTGTTGGACATATGATATTGTTCTAAATTTATTTGATATTGACCCCCATTTTTGATAAGCTCTTCATATGACACCCAATTGATTTGGTGGATATATCTAAACTAAAGGGTGCTTTTCATGATCATGTTCTAAACAATTCTCAAAATCATCTTATAAACTCTAGGAACTTTGAAGATATGATTATCCTTTTCTTCAATAATAGAATTCTCAGGAATAGTTCCAAATGTAGAAGTTATAAATTTTTCACCCCTTTCATTTTCACAAATTTTTTTCTTATAACAGATACAATTTTTGTACTCTTCTTTATTCTCACAAACTCTTGTGATACAACAATAACATTTCAATAAATTAAAAACCATAAATCTAAATAATATGTACATGAAAGTCAACTAAATACAAGTGGATGAAATCTCAAATCTAGTACCCAAATTTTTAACATCGAGAATGCATTTTAAAATAGAATATTTTAAAATTTACTCTTAATTCACCTTTCCTAAAATACATGTAATTTTTTTCATTTTAAAATCTTTTCCAAAATAGTTAAGAGCAATGCCTAAATTTTATATAAAGTATTGTATATCAGATGTCCCAAATGCAATAGACATTTGTCAAACCCCACTGGAAACTCGTAATTTGAGGTATCCTTGATAGACACCTACGTCGAGGGTTGCTCCTGGAGTAAATCACCCCAACCATATCCAAAATAAAATCATATGGCAATTGTAAAAGAAAAGTCAAGAGTATAAGGTACGTTTAAGAAACTCAAACAAATACAACCATTAAAAGATACTACATAAATACATAAAAAACAAATAGTTTGCATCTAGACTTTGCTCCTCACTCCTACAACTGATCATATATAACAACAACATCCAAGACAACCTCCAAAGTGTACACACATTTCACTAGAATCACAGCTCTCAAAATAACTGACTCGCTATGATGAATGCTCTAAGTCTTCAATTCCCATGACATCATCTCTTAGATACCCTAAATGATTGGTCTCTGCGCTAGTCAAGTTAACTATTAAGACAAACGGGGTTAGAAGCACAACACAATTTGTATGCTTTCACGAAAACAAGGAAATATCAGTCATCCGATCAAAAAGCGGACACATCCCTAAAGCTTTTCCAAATACAAACTCATCAAGACTAGGCACTAGTGACGCTGCAGTGGCATGAGAATATGTAACATCAATTCAAGCAAACAATGCCTCGTCAACTTCTAGAGGAACTTCTGTTGCTATTTGGGGTTCTACTAAATGTATGAACTCATTAATTAACCATTCTCTAAAATAGTCTATTATTTTGAAAACTAGTACGAGATAGTCCACCATCCAACAAGTAAACTCGATCTGAAGGGGTTGTCCAACCATTATCTTTGTATCTACCACTAGACTATCGTAAAGAGCCATCCCTTAAGTGCGATCAATACTCAAAGAGGCAAATATATCTAAGTGCGACATCCACTAAAGGGTGTCGTATAGCCAAATTATATCAACAACAAGGATCACTAACTAAAAATAGCATATATACATCTATGAAGAAAACAACATATACAATGAGAACAAAGTGTACAAGTAATAAAAACAATACCTGGAAATAAACTTGCAAATACATATATTTTCAGCAAAGATAGTCTTAATGTAATGTCTAAATATTAGTGGACATAATTATGGGATGTTAACCATTTACAAAGGGGTGTGAAACTCAATTCTTGAAGATCCTCACTGATCCAAATGTGAAATTCCTCAAATGGACTGTCATAGCGTGAAATCTCTCATATAGACTTTCACGACTCAATAATCCTCGTAAGGATAAGGTGGGTCCATTCTCAAATAACCACATCTTATGGCCCGTTGCGATCACCACATACTATGACATGCATGATCATCCAATTCCTCATATATGCAAATACATTTCAATTTTACATGTAATACACCTTGTGTAAACATTTTTCACTACATATCCATAAAGTAAATATATATACATATACACACATTAAGTAATAAAATATCATGATCAAGTATAACCTACATATGTTATACTAAATAGTGAAAAATGTTCTAATCTCTAAAAGCTTTCTCACACTCAACACGACTTAACCATTCAATCTTTTACACAGTAAAACATATATTCTCATCATAGAATTAATCCATTGGTAGTAAAAGCATTTACTATCAAAAATATGTGAAACAAAATTCGTTGTTATAACTTTTCCCATCGTTACATTATCTTAATTAAATACTTAGCTTTGTTACAATTATACATTTTTCATAAATTTAATCATCTTACAATTTTCCATCATTACACTCTTTACCCTTTCCATCAATCAAATCACTTTACGTTTGTCATCATTATCACTTTCATCTTTTACCATTAATCAAATCATCTTACGTTTGTCATCATTACACTCTTCATATTTTACCATCTCTCAAATCACTTACACTTGTCACTATTTCGAATTCATGTCACTTCAATGAAAATATATAATCTATGCATAGAAGTCTCATACAAACAGTGCTATTCATCACGAGAAAATTAATCGAGTAAAATCTACTAATAATAATTTTCATTCTAAAATAACTAGATTATTATCCAACTCAAATAACTATTCTCTCATTGAGAAAATTATTTGGTCACTCTAATTTATCATAAATAAATATGAGAACTCCTTGTTTAATTTTCATTATTGGTCTCCGAAGGTGTGTATGTTTTCCTCAAAAGTACGCGGTTGTCAGACTATTTAAGAATATTGGTTTCAAGGGTTAGGTGTTTTGTAATTCAAGTTGTTGAATTAGTGGATTAAATCCTTTTGAGTGAAATGACTGGTTGTAATCAAGTTACTGGTGAATCAAAATAAATTATTTGTGTCACTTTATTTATGCACTCCTTAGTTTTGTTATTGCTTCTACTACAAATAAATTATCAAATTTGAACCAATTTTAAATAAATTAGCAAAAATTTATCAACTTAGTCAAACACAATTCAATTCTCATTCTCCTATTTGCCCTTTCACCATCATCTATTGATTCACATGTTCTATTAAGTTGAGCATTTATGGAGTTAGTTGTGGGGGATGAGAAGACCCTTCTCCATCAACAATTTGCTTATAAAGGCTATTGCAAATAGATTTTGTTTGCTCTTTAATCCAACAAGTGTCTTCTAGAGTCTATTTGCAATAGCATTATTAAGTACAATATACTGAGATGATGAACTGTCGATTGAGATAATGTTTGTCTTGCAAAGTCATGGAATTGATTTAGTATACATAAAAATAAATAAACAAATTAAATAAATAAATTAAATGGGGTAAAAATAATTGAAAAAACAATTCAACATTATCAAAATTTAAATTAACTTGAGTGCACTGAGAGCGAGCTTCAACGAATGGACCATATTCTCTAACATGTGTATAGTAATGCATCTAATCTACATTAGAATTTCTTCCTGTTTTATTTTTCTATTTTAACAGAAAGATGTAGAAAAATTATATATTTAATTAAAAAGCTATATTTAATAAAAATAGAAAAATAAATATAACAAATTTATAAATTAAATAAAATTTTATCAAATTAATAGAGTGATGTGAATTACTGATGCAACCCCATGTACGCAAGCAATCTCCCTTCTCTAAAGTTGTGTTCTTTTTACCGATATTTGATTTCTTTAAAAATGTTGTTTTGGTTAAAGGGTGGTCTGATATTCATCAATATATCATAGAAACAACTTTAGCTTTAAAATTTGAAAAGCACCTCGCTGAACTTGACTCACATTCTTGTAAGTGGGCCAAAAACCTTGTAGTTCGTCTTTAGGGTAATCCTCATGCATTTAGTTGCAATTTTAAATGATAAGAACCTAAATATTCAATTTAAACATTAATTTAAAATAGTACATAATAAATTAAAATAAAAGAAATATTTAAATAAATATCAAATTTACTTATGAGTTTCCATATAACTAGGGTTGGACAAGGGAGCGCGACTCAGCTGCCACCGCCCGACCAGGATTTTAAACCGTCGATGACCGACCTGCCCATATAGAAATATATATTATTATTAATATTAGTAATTAATCTTTTATTTATTGAGCTGGGTCACTTCAAGCCCAACCTTAACATCTTTATATTTTATGAACATGAATGTACAATATATTAAGTTTACATTTTAATTGTTAGAATTATAAATATGTTTGCATTTCAATTATAAATTGATGTAGATTTATAAACATGTTTAAAAATTAGTTAGGTATATATAAATGATGTTTTAATAGTTATTTTTATGTTAACATCTAAAAATTAGAGCTCTTTAATACTCATTATAAACAGAGGAAAAAAAATTACTCTATTTTAAATAAAAAATTAGAATAGTTAAATAAATAAAATATTGGAAAAAAAATAAAAAAAGATAAAATGACTTTTTAATTAAAAAATACCAGAAAATGAATAGGCAAAAAAATAAATTAACTAAAAAAGGTTATTAGACCAAAAAACAAAATATGTCAAAAAAAAAAAGATAAACCCGCATGAATCCACCATTATTATTTATTAATTTACACTAATAAATTAGTTTCTTTTTAGTTGTGCTTTATGAACATTAATTCATCGGGTAGGTTGTCGATAACATTCTAATATAATGTTATATAATAAATCTAGACATCATTATATGTTTTTAATATCTAACCTTATAATTTACAAATTCATATGAATTAATATGAATTACGCATACGCTCACATGTGTAAAATATTATACCAATACATTTTTTTTCATACGCTAACTAAGAATTTGCTAACATATTTTCCACACCAATTTTTTCTAATACTTACTACCACATATTTTGAACTCACTAACACATGTTTTAAATATAAATATATATTTAAAACATTAAAAGTTTAAAAACCAATAAAACACATATATAAAGTCACAACAAATTAACTACTAACACATAGCATTAAAAAATTGTACTATTTATTGCAACACATTTTTTCTTCATATTTGCAATTACAAATAATATCTAAATCAACACTTATACGTAACTCAAATTTATTAATAAATTATTTTTTTTAACAATATTATAATATTATTAACACTATAGTTAATTAGAACAAGTTATAAATTAATCTATCAAATATTAACTTTATTATTTAAAAAAACAACATTTACTTTATTCATGGATATATATTTTGTATAGTGATTTATATATATATATATATATATATATGCTAATTAACACATATTCATCATCTGCGTAAAAAATAAAAAATATATATTCATCTAAAAAACTTATGAATATATATTCACACATGCATATGTTAATCAATAAAGTTATAATAAAATTAAATGTTATATTTACTAACACCAAAGTTAGAACAAATTTTATATTTATCAACATTAATTTTGTCATTTCTTAAACTAATCCCTATATATATCACACATTCTTTTTCATAAATATTCATGCGTATTTATAATCAATAATGTTAGAACAAAATTAATTCTTTTATATATCAACGTTAACTCTACTTATTCATATACTGTCATATATATTCACTATTCATGCATATTTATTCAATAAAAATATAACAAAATTCATTCTTTCATATTCACTATTCATGCATATTTATTCAATAAAAATATAACAAAATTCATTCTTTCTGACAATATTAAATCTACACTAATTCATATAATTATAAAAATAAAAATAAAACTACTATATATTTATATTTTTTTTTATTATACTACACATATTCATGCATATTATATGAATAATTAAAATAGTAATACATAAAGAATAAATTAAAATAAATTTGAAAAACTAACTAGCTATATGTTAAAGAAAAGTACTCTCTAAAGGGAGCAACAATCGCAAGAGAGTAGTTGAAGCATATGACATTTATTGACTTTTATTGAAGATTAACAAAAAAAAATAAAAATAAAAATAAAAACAAATAAATAATTAAACAAAAAGATTTACGTAGATGAAAAATTGTGATATAAAAAGAGTGAGAAAATAAAGTGCAATGAAAATGAAAAGAAAATTTTTTGTTATAAATGTCGAATTTGACACAGCCAAATATTATTCGAGGAACTTGTATCTCACAAATTTCAAATTTTTGTGTGTCGAGTGAGTTAGTGCAAGGATCTTTTTTGTGTCTTTTCAATTCAGACTCTCAATCATGTCCTTGTCTTATCAATGTTTGCGAGGAACTAATTTCACCAGAAACGCACACACCCCTTTCTTATGTGTGTAACAATCACTTTAGTAGGTTTGAAACAACTATCTTCAAAGATAATATTTTTACCAAAATAAATATATTTTTACCAAGATAATCATTTTTCAAAGAACATTTTTTTTTCTTCTAGAAACACTATATTTTTTGCGAGGATATTTGAGGATATTTGTTTCCTCAAAAAGTTTGGTAGGAAAATAGAGATTTTTTTCTAGTGGAAGGATAACTTATAATTTGAAGTACCTATCGCAAGGATTGAAGATAGAAAGTTGAAAATAATAGGAACAAGGAGATTGAAAAGGTTGAGAAACAAAGACATTATGTTAATCAAAATGATTTGGAACCTAACCACCAGAGAGACGCAACTTGTTACCCAAACTTATTTCCAACGCGTATTTATGAGTAAAAAACTATTTTTAAGAGGGTAATATTGTAAGAACCATAGTTTTAATATGTGTTGTAGTTATGTTTTGCATCAGAGTAGATTCTTTGACTACTATAAATTATTGTACTGTCAAGTATAAATAGATTCTTTGTTTATAATAACATTAGCTTACGGTAAAACTCTCATAATAGAATTCAAGAATGAATTTTATTGTTGTCCGTAAAATTATTCAGTGTTTAATTTTCAAACGAATTTTAGTTGTAATTATTTATGATAAATTGAAATGATCAAATAATTTTCTCAATGAAAGAGAATAATTATTTAAACTAGATAATTAATATAAAAAAAATTTAGTCCGTTAATTTTTTTCGTGAAGAATAGTATTGACAACAAGAAATTATATGCGAAAATTAGATATTTTTGTGAAGTTGTCAGATGAGATGATATAAAGTGAGATAAATAGGTAATCATGATGACAAATGTCAAGAGATTTGATTGATGTTAAGAAAGAAAAGTGTAATGATGTTAAACATAAGGTGATTTGATTGTTAGAAGATGTATAATGATGATAAATTATATATAAAAAGAAATAATTGAGTTGTTTTTGGATAAAAACTATTGTCAACAATTTTTGTTTCACATCTTTTTTTATTTCTTTATTTTTATTTCTATCTTATCAAAATATTTCGAACAACTGTAGCTTTTTATTTCTTTGAATTTTTTTTAGTTTTTATTGTAGATCAATGTTTAAAAGTCATTTAAAATAATAACAACGACTGATGATAATATTAAAAGGTTTAATTTAACAATTTTTTTTAGTTTTACAACTGAAACAATGATTCGATTGATTTTAGCTAAAACATAAAAATAAAAAATAAATATATCTCTCAAACTCGATTTGTCTCAAAACAAAACCAATCAAATCATTATTTCAACCGTAAAAATTAAAAGAAAGATAAATTATATATTTCGTCATTAGAATTGAGTTAACTTTTATATCTTAATATTGTTGGGAAAAACCAGAGATAATTAGCAATAACTATCTCAATAATGGCCAAAGAGAAAAATACAATTTTAAGAGCAATAATAATTGGCAGAAAATTAAATATGAGACAAATACAATTTTAACGTGGAAAACTTCCCTCAAATTGAGAGAGTAAAAACCACGAGACCTAGTCTAGTAAAAACTTCTACTATAATAATTAAGGGGTACACCAAGAGTCTTTCTAATAACAATAGGAAATATCAATCAACAATAACAACTCTATAACAACCTTCCACTAAAGTGGGTATGCCAAAGTAACTCTCAAAGAAGATAAAACTACTCGGATGATATATTAAAATAACAAACTCAGTGGTAGAAATAACCTATCAAAATTGTTGATCAAACGGAGCAAGTTTGCTACACACCTGTTACCACCACAGGAATGAAACCCTTTTTTTTTTCTTCTCTGGCAGCTGTTCTCTTTTTCAATCTAGTTCTTAGGATTTCTAAATCCCTTTTATTTCCTTCAAGTGGACCGAGCTCATTAAAATCTTTTTTTTTCTTTTTTTTTCAATAATAATAATAATAATATTAGTAAAATTGGTGGGTTCCACTTGGGGAGTGAGCCCACCCAACAAATCTCCCCCTCACGACTCAAGTGGGAAGGTACTGCTCAACCATGTCAACTTTCTTTCTTCAGCATATCATCTTCGACACAGGTAAGGTCTTCGTCATCATATCTAAACAATTCTCATCAGTATGAATCTTCTCAATTAAAAGTGACTTCATTTCCAGTGCATCTCGTATCCAATGATACCACACTTTAATATGCTTCGACTTTGCATGACAAGTAGGATTTTTGCTGAGATGGATCGCACTCTAACTGTCACAGAATAACACAAACTTGTCTTGCTTGAGGCCTAAGTCATGTAGGAATTTCTTCATCCACAAGAGTTCTTTGGAAGATTTAGTTGCTGCAATGAACTCAACTTTAGTAGTCGATAAAGCAACACACTTTTGTAGTCTTGATTTCCATGATACAACTCCCCCTGCAAACATCATCATATAATCAGAAGTATATTTTCTAGAATCAAGATCATCTGCCATATCTACATCTGTGTAGCCATCCAACACAGGTTCACTTGTAGGACATTTATCATAATTCAATTTAAAATGAGTAGCAAGTGAAGTACTAATAGGTTTGCAATTGCTCATGTTAAATCTCTCTAACACCTTCTCAATATAATTGTGTTGAGACAACCATAATTTATTATTCCTCCTGTCACGGGTAACTCTCATGTCCAGAATTTGCTTTGTAGGACCCAAGTCTTTCATTGCAAAAGACTTGTTCAAATCTTTCTTTAAAGATTGAATCTTCTTAGTGTCATGACCAATAATCAAAATGTCATCCACACATAATAAGAGCATAATATAATCACCATAAGAGAATTTCTTGACAAACACACAATGGTCAAAAGTAGTTTTGCCATACCCATGTTTCTCCATGAAAGAATCAAATTTCTTGTACCATTGTCGAGGTGCTTGCTTGAGCCCATACAAACTTTTCTTCAATTTACACATAAGTTGCTCTTTACTTTTGACTTCGAAACCCTCTGGTTGCTCCATATAGAGAATAATATAATCACCATAAGAGAGTTTCTTGACAAACACACAATGGTCAGAAGTAGTTTTGCCATACCCATGTTTCTCCATGAAAGAATCAAATTTCTTGTACCATTGTCGAGGTGCTTGCTTGAGCCTATACAAACTTTTCTTCAATTTACACATAAGTTGCTCTTTACTTTTGACTTCGAAACCCTCTGGTTGCTCCATATAGATCTATTCCTCCAAATCACCATGAAGGAATGCAGTTTTCACATCAAGTTGTTCAACTTCTAGGTTCAAACTAGCTGCTAACCCAAGCACAAATCGGATAGAGGACATTTTCACCACAGGTGAAAAAATTTCATCAAAGTCAATACCTTTTCTTTGATTAAAATCTTTCACAACCAATCTTGCTTTGTATCTTGGTTGAGAACTATTCTCTTATGCCTTTATCTTGTATACCCGTTTGTTCTTGAGTGCTTTTCTACCATTAGGCAACTTTACCAAATCAAATGTGTGATTCTCATGCAAGGAATTCATCTCTTCTTGCATGACCTTCAACCACTTTTCTTTATCAACATTTGTAATAGCTTCTTGATAGTACTTTGGCTCTCCACTATTAGTGATCATCACATACTCATGTAGATAATATCTTTGAAAAGGTTGACGTTCTCTAATAGATCTTCTCAACTCAAATTCGACTGGTGGCTCAACTGGTACCTGCTCATCATGGTGAGGCGCATGATCATCAATTACATTCTCATCATCTACCTGTATATCTCCCCCATCATAAGAGTTTTTGTAGGGGCTTAGGCGCAACATCAATGTAACTTCTAGAATTTGGTTTCTGTTTTTTAGCTTTATCAAAATCTTCAATAGTCTGGTCTTCAAGAAATATCACATCTCAACTTTTGATAATTTCCTTGTCAATCGGATCCCACAATCTATAACCAAATTCTTCATCACCATAACCGACAAATATACACTGTTTGGATTTACTATCAAGTTTGGACCTCTCATCTCTTGGAACGTGAACAAAAGATCTACACTCAAAAACTCTAAAATAACGGTAAAAGACATCTTTCTTTGTCCACACTCTATTTGAAACATCACCATCAAGTGGAATAGAAGGGGTAAGAATGATCAAGTCCACTGCATTTTTCATTGCTTCACCCCAAAAGGATTTCTATAATTTGCATGAGAGAGCATACATCTGATTCGGTCATTAATCGTACAATTCATTCTCTTTGCAACATCATTATGTTGAGGTGCGTTTGGAACTGTTTTCTCAAACCTGATTCCATGTTCTCTACAATACTCTTCAAAAGGACCTCTGTATTCACCACCGTTGTCTGATCTAACACATTTCAGTTTTCTTCCTTTTTCTATTTCAACACTTTCTTGAAAATGCTTGAAGACTCCAAATACCTGGTCTTTAGATTTCAAAGGAAAGGCCCACGCTTTTCTATAGTGGTCGTCAAGAAAAGCAACAAATTATGATGCACCACAAAGAGATTTACTATCTATCATACCAACATTAGTATGAACTAAATCAAGAATATTTTTCTTAATATGAGGACCAGTATTATGAAAAAAAACTCTATGTTGTTTTCCAGCAAAACAATGAGTGCATGTTTTTAGAGACGTACCTTTCACAGGAAGAAAATTTTTTTTCGTAAGTATATTGAGTCCTTTCTCACTCAAGTGACCAAGGCACATATGCCATAAACTAGAGGATACATCTTCAATTACATTCACTTCTCTCTTGCATAGCTTCGTAGGCATCTTATAGAGAGAAGTGGAACTTTGCTCATTTGCAACCAATAAAGACCCTTTGGTGACTTTACATATACCACCACAACCAAAGTAAGTGTGATAACCATCAATATCCAAGGCTTTCACCGAAATCAAATTGAGACGAATATCAAGAACATGTCTAACATTCTTCAATTGAAGCTTGCAACCAATGCTAGTTTCAACCCAAACATCTCCCATACCGATAATTTTACATACTCCTTCATCTCTCATTTTTACCATGCTAAAATCACCAGCACTATAAGATGAGAAGAAATCATGCCTAGGAGTAACATGATATGAGGCACCCGAATCAATAATCCAAGTTAAATCCTAACATGCAAGGTTTATGGAATTATCATCACAAACAATGTAGACATTATTAACAGATGCAACTGTTGTTGTATCTTTATCATTTTTCTTCTCTTTGTCATAATATTTTTCCCTTGATTGATCTCTCTTAAGGAACCTGCAATTTCTTTTTATGTGACCTGCTTTGCCACAATAATAGCATATCACTTCTTTTCTAGTCCCCGACTTGCTTCTTAACTTGCTGCGACTTTCAGAGTTGTCGTATCTATGGAAATTTCTAGATTGACTTCTCTCCTGTGACTCTGTAACTAGTGCTTCTGACTTTGAGGAAGAACCAATCGAACCACGTTCCTTTCTTCGAGCTTCTTTATTCAACATGCTCTCTTTAATTGTTGACATTTTCTACTTTCCACTTGGAGCTGAATTGGTTAACGTCACAACAAGGACTTCCCAATTATCAGTCAAAGTACTCAACAATAACAACGCTTGCAACTCATCATCTAATTTAATTTCTGCGGTTGTCAACTGATCATTGTATTTTGAAAAATAATCATATGCTCTGCCATTGAATCTTCATCTTTGTATTTCATATTCACCATCTTCCGAATCAAAAATGCTTTATTTTGTACATTATTTCGTTCATGCAACTCTTTTAATTTTCCCCACATCTTGTTAGCATCTATTTCAGTTTCAACATGTAGATATACACTAAGATCCAACCACTGTCTGATCAACGCCACTGCCTTTGTATTCATCTTCTTCCAGTCAGCGTCAGATTTATTTATGGGTTTAGCAGTGTTACCCTCAATATGATCATACAAATCTTTATTGTATAACATGTCTTCCATGAGAGTCTTCCAAAGTGTGTAATTAGAAGAGTTGAGTTTAACCATATTGGGACCTTTATTTTCCTTCTCAATTTAAATGCACAAATCAAATAATCGAGCTCTAGATACCACTTTGTTGGAAAAAAAACCTGACATAAATAGCAATAATTATCTCAATAATGCAGAATATTTTTTCCCCCACTTGCGAAAATAAATGGCCAAAGAGAAAAATGCAATTCCAAGAGCAATAATAATTGGCAGAAAATTAAATATGAGACAAACACAATTTTAACATGGAAAAATTCCCTCAAATTGAGAGAATAAAAACCACGGGACCTAGTCCAGTAAAAACTTTCACTATAATAGTTAATGGTTACACCAAGAGTCTTCCTAATAACAATAGGAATTATCATTCAACAATAACAACTATCACTACAAAAAATGATGGATTTTGTGAGGGCTAAAAGCCCTCACAAAGGGCAAATAGCAGCCACAAAGGTGGATTTTGTGAGGGCTTTTGGCACCCACAAAGAAGCTGGGCACAAAATTTTGTGAGGGCTTTTACAGCCACAAAGTGCCTGAAACAGGTTGGCATTTGTGAGGGCTTTTGCAGCCACAAAAGTCTGCCTTTGTGAGGGTATAGGCCGCCACAAAGGACAGACTGAATTTGCTGACTAGACCTTTGTGAGGGCTTTTGGCCGTCACAAAGGACATGCTGAATTTGCTGACTGGACTTTGTGAGCGCTTTTGGCCGCCACAAATGCCAACGTAATTAAAAAATAATATATTTAAATTCAAAATTAATAGTTTATTATAATATTATATATAATAAATTAATATAAATATAATATTAAAATTATAATTATAATTAAATTAAAATTTAAAATATAATGTAATTATAAATTAAATTTAATATATAATAAACAAATCTTAATTTAATTAAAAATTTAAAATAAAATATTTAAATTAAAATTAAAGATTAATAATTAAATTAAAGATTAATTTAAATAATAAAATATTAATAATAAAATATTTAAATTAATAACAAAATATTATGTAGAGAGAAGGAGGAGAGAATAGTTAGAATGAGATTTTAGAGAGAAGTTGGATGTGAAAAAATGAAGGAGGAGGGGAGAAAAATATACATAGTGTTACCTTGAGCATTTGTGGCGGCCAAAGCAGCCACAAAGTCCACGTAGGTTTAAAATTTTGTGGCGGCCTTTGCAGCCACAAAGTCCACGTGCGCATTCCTTTGTGGCGGCCTTTACAGCCACAAATGCCACTGGTCACGTCAGTCCTTTGTGACGGATTTGGCCCTCACAAATTGATTTTTTGTGGCTGTAAAAGCCCTCACAAAATCCTTAAATATTTAACTGGATTTTGTGGTTTCCTAAGCCCTCACAAAATCACAAAATAAAGACCAATTTCAATTTTGGCATTTGTGAGGGCTTTTTTGATCACTAATTTGTGAGGGTTTTATTCGGCCACAAAATACTTATAGAGTTGGCCATAAAATGGTGTTTTTCTTGTAGTGTATATAACAACCTTCCACTCAAGTGGGTATGCCAAAGTAACTCTTAGAGAAGATAAAACTACTTAAATTGTATATTAAAATAACAAATTCAGTAGTAGAAATAACTTATCAAAATTGTAGATCAAACAGAGCAAATTTGCTACACATCTATTACCACCACGGGAACAAAATCTTTTTTTTTCTTCTCTGACAACCATTCTCTTTTTCAGTCTAGTTCTTAAGATTTCTAAATCTATTTTATTTCCTTCAAGTGGACCAAGTCCATTAAATTGTTTTTTTCTTTTTATTTCAATAATAATAATAATATTAATAAAATTGATAGATTCCACTTAAGAGTGAGTCCACCCAACAGATATATAGTAGATATATAATAGATCAAAAATGTAATTCTGCATTATAGAATTGTAGTACATTAGAACTGGAATTTTAATGAAATTTTGAATTTTTGTAAAAAAAAAGAGAATAACATTGTTGACATTTTAAAACATAAAAGATTAAACTGTCACCTAAAATTAAAATAAAGGGCCAAATTGAAGAAAAAAAGATAAAGGACTAAAATGTTAACTAAAATTAAGTTAAGGGACCACGAGTAGTATTTAACTTTGTTATTATTAGAATTAAATAAATGCACTAATTCCTTATAAAATCGCATATAATGATAATTTAGTGATGCATAGCCTATTGGAAATTCAAATGATAAATGTTTAAACTTTAGTATAAGAGAAGAAATTTAGAGTTCTTGCATGTTGAAAAGGAAGATAGAAACTTGAAGAGGAGTTAAGGTTTCACTTATAGGATAACGAATTAGAATCAAACTTTGGGGGTCTCCAATCTCTTCTTAAGGTAACATAGAAAATCTTCTTAAAACATATCTTAGGTGTGTTTAGAGATACTTGGTTGCATGTCCCTAATATATGTTCATCATTTGTATATTTAGATATTAGGTGTGTTTAGCAATACGAATTGGTTTTTAGTGAAATCTATTGAACTGAAAAGCTGATTCCTATTGCTTTGTTACTGTAAATTTTTATAAATTTTTATTAAATTTAACAAAAAAAAACAACATTGATTTTTTGAAGTGAATTGTTCTGTATTATAAGTTGTTATGCATTCATCTTCAAATATCTATATCTTGAGTTAGGAAACTCATTTTTGAGTGAAACCAATTATGTTTGAAAGCTTAAATATAACACTCTTTTATGTAAGTTATATGTTAATACATGGTGTGTGTGTATATATATGTCTATATGTATACACTAATATGAATTTTATGTTAAGCGCATAATAATCAGTTATGTGCGCTCCAAAACAGTTGTCTACCCAAAACGTGCGCTCCAAACATAGGGTTTTGACTCTGAGTTTTGATCGGGCAACAAAAAATAATTAATGTTGACTCGGTGGAGAGCAATTACGTAATTAATGTATTAATTAGAGACAAAACGCAAGCATTCAGTTAATTAAAATAAATAAATAATTTTCACATGCTTAAAAATAATACACCACATAGCCAAGGCCAAGGCCAAGGTCGGGCCAGACCGGAC
Source organism: Cicer judaicum (assembly GCA_037974835.1). NCBI lineage: Eukaryota > Viridiplantae > Streptophyta > Magnoliopsida > Fabales > Fabaceae > Cicer > Cicer judaicum. The sequence continues at coordinate 644,642 of JBBPBS010000549.1, read as the reverse complement.
GGCGGCGGTGCGCACGCATGTGTGGTGGTCAATTTGCTTGCGTTCTCCCTCCTTCACAAAATTGGGGTACCCATTGGGACACGCCCCAAGTATCATACCTCCACCTCATATACCCTACTAGTGTGTGATATTCCTCATATGTGGGACTTCTTCATTTTTTTTTTAATTCACAACAACATTAACTCTCATAAATGTCATTATTATTTTCAATAAACTTCCATTAAAGCATCATCATTTCCAACATATAAGTTCATGCCATCTCATTCTTTTCTCATGGCACTACAAGAAAATATTGGTATACCTACAGAAAATTACCCACAAATTCTAGTCCGTGAGTAAATTAGATGTTCTCTACGGAAAAACCGTGTGTATATTTTTTATAAAATAAATTTTTTTATTAATTTCCACGATTATTCTATAGGTAAAATTAAAAAAGTCTGTGGGTAAAGAAAAAAAAAAGTAAATTGTGCGAAATCTTTTTATATTGTTTTTACTATACTTTCACCGTAGGTAATTTCTTTTTTAAAAAAAAAAGTTTGTGTGTTGAGTTTTAAAGAAAAGGTTTATATGAAAACAAAAAAAACTCCTCATTCTCAAAATTAAAAGAACTCACTCATTCTCAAAACCAAAAAATCCCGCTCATTTAGATTGCAACATATACAACCCTAAACCCTTCTTCTTTTTCCAACCTCCTCCAGATTACAACATCCTCTAACCCAAATTGTCGCCGCTCTGTCGGCTCAGACTGCTTTGATGTCGCCTTGACGATCGCTCTCTCTCAAGGGTAAGTTATCTTCCTTTATTATTGTGCTCAAAATTCATCTTGTCTCGAGTCTCATCCAATGGTCTTTTAGTGTTAGAAGAAGTCGCGTTCGTCCCTAACATTTGCTACGTCCTCCCAAGCTTTTTTATTCAAAATTTATAGGACAAAATGAAGGAAAAAACTGACCAATTCGGTGACTTTCGCAGTCGCCCGCACTGAACGACTTGAATCTGAACTACGATTCAGATCGAGTTTTACCTGAACCAGATTTCCTTTTTGTGCCATATGCGCTTAGACTTTCTTTACTATTATCTAAAACAACACATTTTTATTTAAAACCCTAACCACTTTCCTTCAAATCGAGATATATACATGGAAAAAGTGCTAACATTTTATTTTTTTTCAAAGAATGTTTTGCCTTTTGCGACTTTATTAGAACCTCACCAAAAAGAATTCACCGACTTCTAAATATTTTCCTCTATTGAATCATTGAGAAGGAAACACTCTTGCAATAATACATGATAGCTTATACCACATATTTAAAAAGGACTTCTCTTCCAGTTTAAGATAGTATTTTGTTGCTCCAACTAGTAATTCTTTTTCGTATTTTATTATCTATGTAATTAAAGATAGATTTTTTGTTGTTGTCAATCATAGAAGGAAAGTTAAAGATATTTACTTATGTCAAGACTAATCGAAACATATAAAATACTCGAGATAGAGGTCCTCATAGTCTCATTTACATTTTTGCTAAAATATATTTATAACTTCTATATGTTGAAAGATTGTCTTGATGCTTGAGCATAAGTGGATAAAATACATTATTAAATATTGAAAATATATTCTATCATAAAAATATCTCTTTTTCCTTTTTTCATAAAGGCACATAATTTATTGATATTTTAAAATCGATTGCTTTACCTACAGATTCATCTGTATTTTTATAACAATAATCATACTTTATAAAATGAAAGAAGTTATGAAAAATTAAATCGATTTTGGAATGGATTTAAGTCATATGAAGCTATAGGAAATCATTATAATGGTAAATGATATTGATTTTTATTGAAAATAAGTGCACTTTAAGCCTATACTAATAAGTTTATACCCACAATAAAGGGTAACCCTTGTTACAATAAAAAAAAATTAAATATAGATATTGTAGATAGAGCTGTCAATAAAGCTCAAAAGTCTAAAAAATTCTACTAAGTCTATAATATTATACATCTATTAAACTAATTTTTTTAAAACATTAATCTATTATTTCATTAATTTTTGTAGGCTTAAGTGAAAAAGTTTATAGGTTAAATTTTTGTTAATTGAGATATTTTATATGAACAAAATTCAAAATTTATTTTTCTTGGAAAAATATCGAAAAACATTTTCAAAAAAATCTAAAACATTTTTTTTGGAAAAATTTAGTGAGAAAAATAAAAAAATTATTTTTCTTGAATAAAAAAATTTATAAATATTTTATTATCGAAAAAAATCGAAACTTTTTTATCGAAAAATTTTGTGAAAAAAAATCCAAAAAACAAATGGAATTTTTTTTCAAAAAGATATTAATTTTTTCTATTTCAAAAATTGAGTTCACATACCCACAAAATTTTAGGAGTATTTTAGTTTTGAGGATTTTTATTTTTGAAATTTTTTTAACTATGAAATTTTATGATCCCTCTAAGTGGAATGAGTTCAATAATTAATGAGATTATGAAATTAACATCTATAATTGTAGATACATCATAACTAATCACTAGCTTGTTTATAGGCCAACAAAATTTTAGGAGTTTCATTTTTAAAATTTTTTTAATTATTTAATTTTATGATCGTAAATTGAATGCAATAGTTAATGAACTTATGAAATTGACATCTATAATTGTAGGTACATTATAACTAATCATGAGCTTGTTAGAATAACAAGAATATATTTTCTCACTTTATAGTATGAAGATCTAAGTCATTTTTTTACACTTCCAAGTGTGAAAAAGACACACCATATATTTCTAAGT
>JBBPBS010000549.1:569617-641709 GCA_037974835.1 Cicer judaicum | reverse complement strand
TTTATAAAATTTTACTATTTGATTTTAGTCCTTAGAAAAAGTTTCGTCAACTTTTTGTTTCCTAATTTTTTTATCCATAATTTTAAAAACTTCTGTGTATATGTTAAATTTTTGAATAATTTTTTAACAAATAATAAATTATATGAATTTTAATCTTTTGATACTTAAAAATTTATACTAATTTATTATTTTTTTTAAGAAAAATTAAATTTTTGTAAAATTTTATTATAATATTTTAAATATTATTTCAAAAAATTATTTAAAAATTTGTGGAGTACAACAACTGATGTAAAATCAGAGATATAAAAATTAACGAGTTTTTTATAAGTGGACTAAAAGCCAAAATAATAAAATTTTACTGGACTAAAAATTTTAACCATATTTTTAAATACCTTTTGGAAGTATATATTTAGGCAAACTTCCTTCCAAATTAATGTCCCTGGTGTTATTCAAATAAAACTAATTTATTTTTTTGACGTTTTTGATGTTTTGTTTTAGTTTTTAGAAATGTCATAAACTAAAATATATTTGTTTAGAATCTTTCATTTATAAAATTTCCGGATTTTATATATCTTTTATAAGTGAAATAAAAAAATTCGAAACAAGAATTAACTTTCCAATTAAAAAAGAAAAAAAAAAAAGTTAGAACTCTATACTTTCAGAGATAGACAACGCTATGAGTGACACATAAGATTTTCCTAGAACCCACACTTTCCAATGTTTGTTTTTTTATAAAAGAAATACAGTTTTTGTTTTAGATGCACTATAGTTGACACTTTTGCTGCAAGGAAACATATCTTTTTCTAACAAAATGACGTGAAAAATTGGTTTATATTTCGGATTTTCAAAACGTAAAAAATCTTAAATTTCAAATGTTTAAAAACTATGAAAAATCTGAAACTCCATATTACAATTTTTAAAATTGTCAGAGTGGGAGATAAGTTAAAATTTAAAAAATTGTTTTGAGCAGAAAAAGAAATGTTCGGATGTGTAGCAGAATAATGTGTTAGTATCATGTAAAATTTTCATTTGCCAAACCCCTATATTTTTAAATACACATTTAAATTCATCAACGTATTTTAATCAAAAAATACATTTAAATTGATAAATCCGATCACACATGTAAAAAAAAACTATCACCAATAAGACTAATTGCTTTGTATGACACATCACGTGGCAATTAAAGACGAAATCATGGGACATTGCTTGTTCTACCACCCATACTCTGCTTTTCATTTATTTTTTTTGAACAAAAACTCTTATCCAGAGGTTTTTGTTTTTACTAAATCCAAAAGTTAGCTCAAATATATGAAACACCTTTAAATTTGTTCAAACTAGACTTTCCTTTCTGTGATAAACATTTCATATACCTTGGAATTTGTTTTAGACTAGCATGTTCATAGATCTTGTAATCATGACCAAAATTCAGTTTGAATCGATTTTCGTTGACAAAGCAAATTAGGCTTAAACAAGGATGAAAAATAAACTCTTGTAATTGTGTTTTTTGTTAAATCAATTAATGATACCTAACAATGTATTTAAGATATATCTAGGTTACAACAACCGAGGAAAATTAATAAAATGCCAAGACCAGATGAACCAAAAAGGCAAACAAGAAACAAACAATTATTGATTCTACAAGATGATCCAATATGATTGAAATAAACAAGGTCTATGAATCACTTTCGTGTAACCAATCAACTATCTCCAACATTCAGAGTGTCACCCTCACTTTACTCTACTCACTTTACTCTACAATGCCTAATCTCTTGCTGGCAGTACTGAAACCAGAAATCACTTTTGCTAGTTTTACAAATGACGATTTCAACGTCCCAATTTGACCAGGAAAGTTTCTCATAAATTTGATATAACCTTAGAGTGGCCATTCACTTATGGATTTGGCTCTTCTAAACTCAACAACTCACTTTAAAGAGTAAAATAAAAAATATTAACCGTTAATAAACCAATCAATGATTAATATTATATACATGTGCATGAGAAATTATAGTACTTTAGATGAGACAAGTCCTTCACTTCTCTTGATTGTTGCTAATATCTTTGATCTTGGTCATCTGCAAATTAAGCAGCTCATGCACTCTGTTCTTTAGCTGCACAATCAAAGCAATAACCAAACTAGTTAATAACTTTAGCCCTACTCCACATCCTTCAAAAATGCAAAAAAAAATAATCAGCAGAAAAAAGTAAGGCCACTCCAGTATATTTAGCATATCAAGTAATGTTCTCCAACATCTTAGAGGATTGAAAAAAAATTACTCAAAAATATGCTTCAACATGGAGCTCTAACATCATTATCACATATCAAATTTCTGTTTTGTTTGTTCCCAACCCTTCAATTTAGCTGAAGTTTTTGAGGGTGAAATGGTCCTATCTTTTAATCTATAGTTGCCTTTGGCGCCAATCTAACTAAAAGCTGTTTTCTTGCCTTATATTGCTATGCTTTTATGAAATACTATTCATTTGATTATGAATTTATCACATCTAATGGCCTTTTGTATGAGACTCCTCTGTTTTTCTCACCTCATGTAGTCCTTTCTGTGTTGTCACAGACACATTAATAGCTCCATCAGGACCTGATTTACGGTACTTCTCCAGTTCATGATCTGTGAGAGAAGGATCTTCTGTTGCATATACCACAGGAGATGTCTTCAACAGATCAGCTTTAGAGACAACATCAAGCCATAAATGTGCAGGAAACCTTTCTTTGATTTCTTTGTATATTGAAAACTGCATAAGCAACCATAATTTGATTAAATGCCTAATCAAATTACAACTTTGAAAAAGATTACAGCTGCTATGAATTAAATGTCGCATAAACATGATTTGGTAAATTGATACCATATGACATGAAGTTGGGAATACAACATATGTTACAAATCATCGAGCATGACATGGCCATGATAATTCATACAAATAAAAACATATTAAAGTTAATAAAAAAAAAAAAACAAAAATCTTAAAATTAAATGTGAGAATGAATATTTTGTAGTTAGCACAAGTCATTTAATTGATTATTGTGGTGTTCCCATCTACATTGCATAAAAGTTGGAAGAAATAAAATGATAAAATATTGCAAATATAACTAGGAGTATCCAACGTGTCTCTGAAATGCCCGGCGAAGGGTCACATTGTTATGAGGTAGCTCACACTATGGGGTAGCTGGGTAGTGAGAGGTACCTCAGAAAAATAAAATTTCTTTAATAAGTAGGCATATTTTTATATTTAGCAACCCAAAAACAATTTTATTGGTCCAAAAACTTGCAACACGAGCAACAAATTTATTAGTCCATAACCCATTATTGTATCAAAATTAAAAAAAAAAATGTATTTCTTTCAATTGTCGCTAAGCTCAATTTTCCTAAATAGCTAGTTAGTTTTTTCTTCCTTTGTTGATACTTTAATTTACATTTTATATTAGTATGTTTGAATTTTGTTTACTTATTAGTGAAGTATTTTTTTTGTGAATTATAATTGTGAAAAAAAATTTATTGGTTAATTTTTAAAAAAAAATACTGTATATTTGCCAAGAGTTAGATCGAAAGAGTTTCTGTCTTTCTTGCTGAAATTTCAGACAAATACACATGCGGCCCATAAAAGTTCGCCATTAAACTGTACTGCACAATTACAGAAAACCTTAAGCAAGGGATGTGAGTCACTATAAATGGACACCCTCAGCATTTAATGATCCTGGAAATGTTCAATTTCCACTACACTATGACCGCTACTTGACAATACTTTGTACTTAATAATGTATAGTAAATCACTAGAAATTTGTTCAAATTATGCATGGTATTGAGCTATTGTGCCGTTATAGCTGCTAATTGACAACAGTACAATTGAAAGAAATTCAATTAAGAAGTAATTTATTACTTCTTAAAGTAATTGATTACTTCAAAACAGTTAACAATTGGCTATAGTTGTCAAAGAAATGTAATTCATTGCTTCCAAAAGTAATTGGTTAATAACACTTTAACTTTGAATTTCTTAACCCTAATTTTTTTCTACATGAAGGGGTATTTCAGAACTTGTTAAACACAAATTACACTTTCAAATACATTGTTATGCTGTCAAATTATACCCTTTATGGGTTTTTGTGTGTGTAATTACATAATATTCAAAAAGGAGACGGCCCCAGAATACATTAGAATGAAGAAGCACTGAATCCAAAAATAAATAAAAGCCTTTCATTAAAATCATATTCAAATATCGCTACAAGTTTAAGCAAGCCCGCGAACACTTGACATGTACAGAATTAAAAACTACTTTGTAGCAGCTAGAAGGTCATGATTAATAATTCAGTTGTTCAAAGGAAATCACGTCTTGGATTACAAATTTGAACAATGAAACAGATCCCTCTTGTTAGCTATTTAAAGAAGATAAATATAACACTCATTTTCACTTAATCAGAAAATTAAGTTCATACAACTTTGCTGCAGCCTGTGACAAATAGTTTAATAGTTTAATAGCTCAAAGGAAATCTTGTCTTGCAGTATAAATTTGAAAACAATGAGCGAAATACCATTTTATAGCTATTTAAAGGTCAATTTCACACAGGCAAAAATCAAGATCAATTACACTTCATTTTTGGTTATTTTAATTATGCAACTGCAATAGAAGCACACCTGATCGGAAGGCGAGGTTCCACATTCCCCTGAAAGGTCATGAACATACAAAACCGCTGTTGGTAGATGTGATAGGACAGCAAGGGTCAACTTTTCCAAATTATTTCTGTCCTCTACGAATACAAAATAAAAAACAAAAACAAAAAATTATAAAAGGGTAGTATGGTTATGTTAAAACTTAAAACTACACTAAAAAACAAGAAATCAATTGTACTATATTACAAATGATTATAAGGAACAGGAGAACAAAGATCCTCCAACTACCCATAATATTACCCAATGACAATGTAGGAATTGGTGTGTTGTTTTAGGAATGTATATAATAGTTAGTATAAGAATATCTATATGTAGTTAGTTTGTAAATTAGGTTAAATTGGTGAAAATCCCCTAAATCAAGGGATTATTGGTTAGAGTAGAGAGATATTTTGTTTACTAGATTAGTAAGAAGACCTCTGTACTCGGAAACACTTAATACAGCCCCTTCTAAAAAAAGTTGGCATTCATTGCAAACAACTCTTTCCTCACCGTTTGAGCAAACTTTTGGGGTTGTCTAAGATAATTCATGAATCTTTTTGTTTCAAAACACCACAACAGAATACGATAGCCCAAAGGATAAACTGACAAAGCATTGTTGTATCAGAAAAAATGTTCAAAAAATTATCAATCTGACACACCAACTGAATTCCTTAAACAAGAAATAAATAAAGGTTATTAGTAAATAGCATCCCTAGAGGTTAAAGAATAGACACACTTCTAACCACCAATCCTTCTAGAGATCTTTGAAAGCACCAGCATAGAACCCTAATGGCTAAGAAATAAGTAGCACCCCTAATTCTTAGGACGAGCATACAAAACTAAGGTAAAATGAAAACGGACATAACTCTCCATCATTCTCTTAGGAAAGTTAATCCTAAAACCAATAACGGAGGAAAAAATCTTTTACTAAGAAACTTTAGATATATAAAAGTTCAACAAATAAGATGAACAAATACTACTGAAAAATAGAAGAAAAAAAATGAAATGTTACCATCGTGTCTCTTCAGAAGACCTGGGGTATCCGTAACCTACAATCATATCAGGTATGCAATTACAACTATGTAATATGTAGTTAAAAGAGAAAACATGCAAAACAGCAAATGAATCAAAGATTATATTGTTAACCTGAAACTTCTGATAGTTAAAGATAATATGACCCATAAGAATTCCTCTTGTTGTGAAGGGATAGTTACAAACCTGAAATGTTAGGTAGAGAGAAAAGAAGAAAACATGAGAAAAGATTATATGGATAGTGGAATCTTCAAATCTTCTGCAACTAAGTAGTTCTGCTGAAGCCCATAGCAATACGTATGTTTTATTTAATCTAGCTTAGATTAGTATCAGATAAATCAAAAAATGATAATAATGATGAAATTTGAAACTTGGTGCATTTCCAATTCCTTTTCTAGTGGAAATTGGGAGGTCCAGGTCATCTTAAGCTGTCTGGGTTTCAGTTTCATCCTGTAAAGTTAGAAAATCAGAAATTGTGGCCTTATTTGAAGGACTTGAGTTGGACTCTAGGACCTGTATAGATTTTGGACTGACCTTCGACATGTTTGTGTACTCAAAGAGTTATTCCAAATCATACATAATTTTAAACTCAATTTCATTGGGAAGGATAATTTTAATTAACTTTTCTTCAGCTTCATAAGAAGATAGAGTTGGTTGAGACACCAATGTTTTTCAGCCGGGGTTCAATTTCGGGTTGATATGGTTCAGACTCATTTGTAAGATCAAATCAATAACCTAAGATGTATTTTCCTTAGCATTCCAAGATTCTTCCCCAGAAGATAAGTTTGAGTGAAATAAGCTTCTTTCTCCATGAAGGTTAGATTACATCCTATGACACAACTTATCGGATGGAGGGGTATAATACCTATAACCTTAATGAGTGGAAGAAAACCCAACAAAAACACGGTAGTCATATTCAAATTCACGGTCTTGTCTATATGGATATGATTCATGAACAATTGATACACACACAAAGATGTGACATCTAATATTATTATTTCCTAGAGTGGAGAGATTCAGGTTAAAGGAAAAGGTCTATCGGTCACATATGTTTACAACACATGTTCCTAAATTTTTATGGGGTGAGGCAATCTTAATAGCTACTTCCTTGATAAATAGAATGCCTTCTCGGGTCTTAAATTTCCAAACACCTTATCAGATCATTTCCAATTGTTGTCTACTCGAAGTCTTTGGTTGTGCCGTGTTTGTGTTTGTTCAGCTCCCAACTCAGAGTGTCATTAAACTTAAGCCGAGGGCACTCAAATGCATTCTAGGTAGTCCCCCAATTCAAAAGGATATAAATGATATTCTACAATTTGAGTAACCTCATCCATCACAAACTCAACCTAATAAAAATCCCAGTCAGGAAAATAATACTTCGCCCGTGTCAGACCAATCTAATGCCCAACCCTCTATTCCAATCAAACTTCTAAAGAACGTGAGTTTTGTGTCTTCACTAGGAGGAACAAAAACTATGAAGGGAAAGAACTGCGGAAAATCAATCACTGCCCTCAAACCAACCCGAATTTAGAGGATCAAAATACTTAATGATAGACCTATTGCCTTTTCATAAGGCAAACATTCATGCACAATATTTCCATTTGTAATTTTTATTTCTTATGATAAGTTATCTCAGGTATTTGAAAATGATGCCAAGTCCGGGTTTATTCTTTCAGAAGACAGGAAACAGAGAAGTTGAAATATTCATTGATGCTTATTGGGTAGGTTTTGTAACTAACAAATATTCAACATTAGGTTATTGCACCTATGTTTGGGGGAACTTAGGCTCTGTTTGGACTAGGTCATATTGATGCTTACTGAAACCCTCAAACCTAGGTGCTAAACAAGGAAACAAAATCACCACCTATTAAAACAAAACAAAAAACTAATTATAGTGGAGGTTCGGGGACATAACCGAATCACTCTTATTTCAGGAAACTAATAATCCTAGTCCAAGTATAATACTAAAGCAATACAGTACAATACTGCTATACCAGCAGTGGAATTTAATAGTCGGTAAAAATCATTCCTACTCATACAGAAACGCTGCATATATTTTCAATCTAAATTCTGCCTCCTACTCCCATCAACATAGTTTCTCACTATTGCATCTTTATTGATATTTTCATGTGTTAAATCTTTTGGCAGACTCATAAGAAAAAATTGATAGACATCCCAGAAACGCAATTTCTCAGAACTGGTTATTTTTGCAAGATCAATATTTCAATTCAAGCCCAGCCTTCTAAAAATCCTAAAATAAAAACAGTGTACGTAAGAAGGATTTTAACAAAGAAATATTCAATTTAAGCTGGATACCTCAGGCTTGCCTGTAGAGAGTACATGGACCAAAGAAGATTTTCCAACATTAGGGGCTCCAACAAGGCAGAGAGTTGGTGTTTCTAAATTAATTACAGGCATTGCCCTCAGAGTCTGAAACATTAATCAGCAATCAGGTAGATGATATGGATTAAGCTCAGTTGGAAAAATGATTGAACAAATAAGATTCACAGACCACCCAATTGTGAATAGTGATATGCTTATTACAGAAAGTGAACATGTGAACACAAAAAAAAAAATGAAAAGACGGACAAGGATTTCATATGTTTACCTTCGCTATGTTTAACAAATCGTCAACAACTTTCATTTCTTGACCAAAACTCTCTTCAATTTTCTTAAGACCCTGCATAACATCAACGCATATTGAGAAATCGGAGAAATTAGAAATCATATATTCTCTCACAAGATATGCATCTCACCTCATTCAATCTTTCCACTGCTTCTCGCTTGGTCGTAGACTGTCATATGATAGGATATCAGTTAGAGCAAAGGATGACAAAAAATATCATCAAAGTAAAAGATAGTTATATAAAGAGACGTCAGAACTCTCCATCGAAAAGAATCCATTTGCAGAAAAATAAAAGCCTAGCATGGGCAATGCTACCTGCCATAAGTATGAAACAAATGAGACTACAAAAATCATATAAGATCAGTCTGTTCTTTGAAAGACTTTATACATCATAAAATCAGATAAATGTGAAGATAAGAGCTTCATATCTTCAACAAGAACAAATAGCAATTGACATCTAGACCTAGCAAAAGGATTCCTAGTTTTACCTACTAATACAATACTTCCTAAATATCTATGTAGATAACATCTTGAAGTATGAAAACGCAGAATCACCCAGCAAAAGAAACAGGTCAAATAAAAATGCAAATTGCTTAGTAAAAGTGTAAAACCTTAGCACAATGTGAAGCGTGTTCCTTTCCGACAGATACTACCCTCTTCCTTAAACCGTCTACCTTCCCTAGTACCTGTTGAACAATTTTAAATCTGCAATTAGAAAATGTCTAAAAAGTAAGTTTGCAACAATTCAACTATTCATGCAGCCTTTTAAAATGGAAATGATGAATAGTCAAAAGAGTATATGTCATTATGTCCTTCAAAATATAAGGGAACCTGCTACTCAAATCAAGCTTAAAAAAACAAGTTCAGTGCTGCTATGCAATTCTCCTAACATACCCTTTCATAGTACCCATCTCCAAGTGTCAGCTCAATAAGAGATCTTTCATAAGGATGAAGGCGTGTTTTATTAGGAAAATTCTCCACATACGTCCTCAAGGGAACAGCAAGTTCCTAAGATGAGCTTTAGCGTTAGTTTTTGCACCATGCTCTTTTATAAATGGACAATAGAAGTTGAAATAGACATTATAACTTTAAACATGACAAGTTCAGAAGTTTTAACAACATACTTTCATCAACGCGTCAAGTTGTTTTGCACCCTTGTTTTTCTCTCTTTTTGCAATATTGACAATTCCTACAATTTGTGACAACTAAAAAATTAGTGTCAACTACAGGGTTTAGGATGAAAACATAAATGTCAATTTGGGATTGAAGAATATAAGGCAAGAACCTTGTGTTGGAGAAATCCTTCTCGCCTTTTTCAGTGCCGACCCCAGAATGTCAACAGATGGCATCACTATAGGCAACTTTTGAAATGCTCCAACAGATTCCATTGTTCGAGATGGCTTTTCCTACAATTTGAATATTAAAGTGGGAACATATGCAAATCCTTTACAAACCACCATAAAACACTATTAATAGGGAATAAGACATTGGGTAATAGATAACAAAAATAAATCATAACACGGAGGCTGTGAAGGTTAAATAAAAAGTCTAAAGACATTATGACACTTTTCAACCTGACAATATGTATACCACAAACATAGACATGTCGAAGTCGAAGTATAAACAAAAATGGTGAAAATGAAGCATCCTTGAAGTAAAAAGCAGATTTCAAATAATCACATCCACTAATTGGCCCAAGCATTCATGGTCAAAGGTAACATTTTAAAAATAAATCAGCTACAGCAATCTTTACAATAAGATTATGTCCAAAAGCACCCTTCATTCTCAGCTTCTTCATTGTCAAGTAAGTAACAGTTCATCCATCTCTTTCTACTTCAATATAATAATGTCCATATGAGAGTCTGAGACAACAATTCCGCCATCCACACTCCCCAGTATACATTGAAACAGGAAAAACAAAACCTTATCTCATTAGGTGAGGTCAGGCCAGCTGCAAAGATCAAACAATGTCTTTTATATCTACTGGATAGCAAATTTTCAGTTTATCCATATACAGTAAGGTTTTTTAATTGTTTCGCCTAAAGTTTTCTTCGATTTGCCTCTACTCCCTTTAACCAAACTATTTTCCATTAGCTCCATTGTTCTCAATGAGGCTGCTGTTAGTCTTATCCTCACATGACAAATCGCCTTAGAACAAATTAAACAATATACATCAAAACACTAAAGCTATCCAATCAGTTCAAAATTAAAATAAAATCCCTGATAAAACACAATAATCTAATCTCCACAAGGATGTCATAAAAACTATTATATTCCTAACTGTGCAGAGTAATGGAAAAAATCAATTATTCACCAAATTTCCTAAAAGTTTCCTCCAAAGCATCAAGTAAGCTTATACACTATTGAAATAACATGATTCAGACACAAAGCTTCTGAAGTGCAAGAATAAGTATCAAATTTAAGTGGTTAATGTTTTATAAGGTCTTCAGATTACAAAGTTCAATTCATGTTAATCCTATTTGTGAGTGTTCATGTATGCGGCCCCTTGGTCTTCCATGATGATCTCCGAATTAGTCACCAAGGCCAAAACACTAGTTCAGTATAATGTGTCTTCCCTTGCATATCAAGTGTGTAAATCCTCCATATACCCTATGCCCTAAACCTAGCCAGGCCCGTATTGTAGAATCATAGGAGCATGAGGTGACGTACGGATGTGAGGGAGCCAAAAGGATTGGTAATGGGGATACATACTCTAAACCTCATTCCCCCGGTCGAGCTATTGACCTAGTATGTCAGCTCTAGGTTTGACCAATCAATGGCACGGTCCACAACCCCTAAGTATGAGCCTGTAAAATGAAAGCGATTTGTGAACTCTGCACTTAGTCTAATTTCCTCGCTTGGTTCTCCTGAACCGAACATTCCATTGAGCTACCAAACAACAAAGAAATGCTTTTCTCTTGTCTATTACTTCATCTTCCCATCATGAATTTCACGATAGAGAATGAATTCTTGCTTGAAAACTATTTCCCAATGAAAATTAATAGAACAAAAAACACAAATATATTTAATACATAAAATAGAAGTGGCCAAACTATCTATCTCAAGATTAAGTCTATGTTTGATTCCACATTTATGATTTGAATACCTAAAATTGATTTTGACATGTTTGATTGTTTTCGACTATAATTGATTTTGCATCAGAATTGATTCTAACTAGAAGCTAGAATTTATAGTTTTTGAGTCTAAACACTGAATTAGAATTTATAGTTTTTGAGTCTAAACACTGAATTTATTATTCATCTCACTTTGATGTAAATGTATCCAAACATAAACCACTTTACATTAAACTCAATTTTAAGTAAAATCAATTCATTCGAAATCAATTTTTGTTGCCTTAGAACCAAATATTAATCTATCTCCATAACCAATACCTACCAATATATTATTATTGGTATTTTCTTTGATCTTCTCCAAAGTGGGAACGTAACTTCCTTTAGTAACATCTTCATACGAACTAGTTTGGATGGTCTTACAGAAACAGAAGTTGTGACGCAATTTAGCATTGCGGGTTCCTGCGTTATGTAGTAAATGATATTGAATTTGTTATGCGAAATGGAAGAAAAAGAATGGAAAAAAGAGCGGTTTGAATTACCTTTAGAGAATGTGAGGAGTAAAAGGGAAGAGGGAATATGGGTTTTGAGGAAAAGAGTGGAAGGAGGTTTCATCCTGTTTGAGGAGAGAGATTGAGGCGGCCACTGCTAACGAAACCTTTCTTCACTTATTTTCAGTTCAAGTGGGTGATACTTGGTAGCGGGTGCACTGTTCCTTTTGGTTATGTTTTTTTGGACTTGCTCCCCCTAAAAACTATTGGTTGTGAATTAGCTCGTACCAATTTATTCCTTAACTTTTTTTTTAAGTTTTATCAATTTTTCTTTGTCAAAAGTCTAAAATAATTATTAATTTTTTCAATATTTATTGTTATTTTATTTTTGCAGTTGTTTTTTTAAAATATTTTAATATTATAATTTTTTAATATAATAACTGACAATTTACAAAAGTAAGAATTAATATATATATATATATATATATATATTATTAATTTTTTAAAATTTTTTTTATTTTTTTTAGATCTTATGCTCTTCTGGGTGAACTCTTTTATCTATGTCTAAATATTAATAAGTTGATAGATAAGTGAATACTTTAAGTGTTTTTCGATGTTTTTTTTTTCTTTTCTTGGCTTGGAAATTGTGCATGAACGAAGTTCGCAAAAGGTCTAAAAAAATAGTATGTAGACAAAATTCTAATAATGTATTATTAGAACAAGTTGTATAATTGAGAGGAATTGAAATTGAGAAGAAAAAAAAAGAAGAAAATCAAAATGTTTTGAAAACGGAGAATGATCAACTACATATAGAGAATGTTCTTTGTTTTACAATTTATATCAGTTTGAGTAATAATTCTCAAAACAAAATTTTAACTTTCTTAACTACTTCTAAATGTATTATAACCTTCCTAACTAACTACAAATCACTTTTAATTACATTTAACATGTCTCCTAATTCAAAGTGATTCACTTGATGTTAATCCAAGATTATTTCTCATCTCTTGGAATTCACTCTCTTCAAGATTTTAGTTAGGATGCCAACCTTTTGATCATTGGTAATGCAATTTTCTAGTTTTATTTTGTCTTTGATCACTTGATCTCTTAGGAAATGAAACTTTGTTTCTATGTGCTTGCTCCTTCCATAAACATTTGGATGTCATACAAGATCAATTGTTGATTTGTTGTATATCTTCAACTTCATTGTTTCATTGTTTCTCAATCCTAATTTTGTCATTAATTCAACCAGCCATATAGCTTGGCAAGTTCTCATTGATGTAGCAACATATTCAACTTCACATGTGGACAAGGCTACTATGCTTTGATTAGTCGAACACCATGAGATTGGTGAGTTATTGATCATGAACACATAGTTTGTGGTACTCTTTCTATCATCCTTATCTCCACACCAATCTGCATCAATAAAGCCAACCAATGCAGCTTCATCTTTATTCGAATTTGTGGAATACAACTGGTCAAATTCAATAGTTTCCTTGATGTATCTCAAAATCCTATTTTGCTACCATGTAGTGTGATGTCCTAGACTTCTCCATATATTTACTAATCACTCCAACAATATATGCAATATGTAGGGTCAATCATCTCCTCATTGCCCTCATTGGACAATACCAGTCGTGCTTCTGTTGGGGTACTAGTTCCATTGCAATCTAGCATTTTGAATATTTTCAATACATCATTTGCATACTTCTTTTGATGCATAAAAGTTCCATTTTTCCTAGTTTAAAACTCGATGCAAAGGAAATATGACAACAGGCATAGATTAGTCGTCTCAAACTCCTTCTCCATTCTGATCTTGAATGTCTGAATTTATGATTTATCACTACTAGTCACTAGCAAATGATCCACATAAAGGCATATCAATAATGCAGGTGTTGATGTTGTCGTTTTCACATACACTCTATATTCATTCATACACTTTTCAAATTGTTGCTCTATGAGGAATCTGTCAATTCTCTGGTTCCAGGCCCTAGGGGCATGCTTCAGACCATATAGTGCTTTCTTCGGCTTATATACATTGTAATCCTTGCCTTTTATTTCCTTGCCTTCTTAAAATCATTTATTCATAGTTTGAAAAAAAATTTTAAAAATTTCTCATCAATTTTTTTGAGAAAAAATTCAATTTAAAATTTTTCTGAGAAAAAAATAAGTTTTTTTTCCAATATTTTTTCGAAAAAAATAAATTTCAAAATTTTTTTAAGAAATAAAATCTCAAAATTAACAAAATATTAATAGTGGATAAAAACCAAATCCAAATATAAAACATAAGTGGTTTTTCAACCGGATTATAACCATATGATTTTAACTAGATATTTAAAATGGATTTGGATCCGATTATGGATTTAGGCCTTATAACCGGATTTTTTGCACAGCCCTAACCACTTCACATCAATTGATCTCTTATTTATCGGCAGGTCATCAACTTCCAGGTCTGGTTCTTCTTTATTGCTTTGAGCTCTTCCTCCATTTCTAATTCCATCTAGGATCACTCAAGGCCTCCAAAGAAAAATGTGTTAATTCTCCATCTGCATTAATGGCTGAGTCATATGTTACTTTTTAAGGTTGCAATCTGACTGAAGGTTTCCTAGCTTTTTCAAACCTTCTCACATACTCAAGAACTGGTTGACTTGTTGTTCCTACAAGATGGCCTTCATCAAGTTCCACTACTTTTTCCCTGTTGGCTGGACTAATGGAATTGATTGGTATGTCTGGGCTAGCTGCACTGCTCGAGCTGGTTTCACTCATTTTCCAGTCCCATTCTCTTGATCCATCAACCAGTATGTCTCTCTCTGCTTATCACCACCTTGTTCTTGTTTTGGTCATACAACTTGAAAGCTCCAGTTGCATCATAACTAAGCAACACCATTTGTTTAGCCTTGTTATCAAACTTCCTCCTGTTTTGAGCTGGTACATGCCTAAAGCACAATGAACCAAACACTCTCAGATGATTCACAAGCAACTTTATTCCAGTCCAAACTTCTTTAGGTGCCCTAGTACCCATTCTCTTGGATGGACATCTATTCAAAATATATATTGGTGTTTAAACTATTTCCCCCCAGAATTTGTGAGGCATATTTCTCCCTTTCAACATGCTTCTTGCCATATTAAGAATGGTTATATTTCTTCTTTTTGTAGCTCCATTATGTTGTGGTGGTGTGTATGGTGCAATTACTTCATGAATTATTCCATCTTTGTCACATAATTCATGGGATTGATACTCACCACCTCCATTTGTCCTAATCACTTTAATATTGCAACCACTTTATTTTTTTGCCATCAGCTTAAACCCTCTAAACACAAACAACATTTCACTCTTCTTTTTTATTAGATAGACCCAAATTTTCCTTTTAAAATCATCAATGAATGATATAAAGTAGTGATTACCTCCTATTGACACTTCTTCAAATAGACGACAAAGATCAGAGTAGATTATCTTCATCATTCTTGAAGATCGAGTTGGCACTTCAGCCTTTAATGAGTTTATGTGTTTTTTGGTCTGACAACATCCTTCACACAACTCCTTTGGTATTTTAATTTCTAGTATTCCTAGCACAATTTCCTAGTTTTGCAACATTTAAAGGCTTCTGAAATTTAAATGTCCAAACCTCTTATGCCACACCCAATTTTCATTCCTTACTTCAGCAGCTAGGCACTTGTTCTCATTAATTTGGATATCAATCCTGAAGGTTATATTCTTGGACAGAGGTGTCTTCAATATCAATCTTCTTGAATTATCAAATATCCTCATTTCACCATGCTCCATCTTCATACAATACCCATTTATAAGTAGTTGTCCAAGGCTTAGCACATTGTTTTTCATGTTTGGCACATACAACATATCACATATGAATTAGTGTTTACCATCTCTCCTTTGAATCAACACATCACATATGGTATGACCTTTTTAAAAGTTTGGCCTAACATGAAAGTCTATTTAAAGCCTTAGTCACATTAAAATATTTAAATGTTATATTTTATATATCTATATATATTAATTAAAAATTGATTTTTAAAAAATATGAAACAAACACCATCTAAACCCTAAAAAATGATTTTTGGTTTTAAAGAATAGATTTTTCCTGAAACAAATGCACCCATTATTACCTCTCAAAATAAATATGTAATGACTACTAAGTGATTGTCTACTTGATAGACTTTAAAATAGAAAATAATATTATTAGTAAATAATAATAAAAAATAACATTAATAAAAAGTAAAATATATATAGGCCGGCATGTCAGACCTTATAGACCTTTTTATAAGTCTGAGCCTAATCTATTTAAATAAATGGACTTTAAAAATAACACGTTTCTAGCCTTTTTATTAAATAGGCCAAGTCAAACCAGACTATAAGTAGATCAGATCATAGGCCCCTGAAGAACTGCCTAACTTATTCTCATCTCTAATTACGGGTAAGTGAAATAAGTTTACAAATACATTGTTATTTAAATTGATTGTCTAAACTCAACATGCAAAGATTGCGTTCTTAATTTACCTAACATACGTGACTTTCATATACACTTATGAAATTTAATAATATTACTAAATGCAATGTTAACCTACTGTTAACGTAAATTTATCAAATTTCAACAAATGAATTCAAAGATGTCTAAAACTCAAATTAAATTGTAAGGATGTTAAGCTCATGGGTTTTTGAAATCAATTTGTAACTTGTAAAAACCAAAGCAGGAATTGCAAAGTGAACAAACTAAAACAAGTAAAATTATAAGAAGTAATATTTGAATTGAATTGATTAAGAACATCAACATACATTAGCATTCGCAAACGAAAGCAAACTGAAAATTCAAATATGGTGGATATATTTATCTTTTAGGCAGTTTTCTGAATGAACTGTATGTGTCGTATAACTAAAATAAAAGTTCTTATTTATAGATTCAGTGTTGCAACGACTAGTTTTTGTTAAGAATGTCACATGTTATCTCTTTTAGACTCTTTAACCACTTCATAACTTCCTTATCAAGTTTCTAAACAAAAACTTCTAAGTGTTGGCTCTCGAAAACTTATATGTATTTCCTTTTGAAATCTTGGTCTCACCTCTTGCTCCAAAATATGGTATTTCGATCTTCGATTTATTTATTCAAAATGTTATTTTTTAGATCTACGTACCTTCGTATTATTATTTTCATGTAGATCCTTGATTTGAACTCGAAAATCGAATTGTGGAATTTATGTATAACATATTGATAGTGTTTCAGCAAGTGTACTGAATCGTTGCAAATAATAATTAAAACGGTAGTACCAATTGTCGAACTCAAGGATTGTGTTTTACTATTGAATTATATTTAATTACGAAAATTGAACAAAAAGTTTCGAATTTGATTGAAATAATATTTAAAACTAACAACGGTAATAAAATTGATCTTTTATAATAAGAAAAATGTCAGACATGAGTTTCACTTCGAATCAAACTTTGGTGTCTAATTTGATCCTAGTTACTGAATTTCATTATTGAATTATTACCAAATTATTTTTTATTATTCTTTCCCTAATGTCTTAGTGAAAGAACCTTTAATTTCAAAGTAACCCATAATTTCTTAGTGGATTTAAGATTAGAATTAAACCTTATCGTACATGAACTCTCTTGTTAAACTATTGCATTTGCAACTAATTTAATTGGTTTCATGACCTTCATCTATTCCTAGACTACAAATTCATGAATTTCTCATCTCAAACATTCGTAAAGTCCACTTCCGTTTCAAAATACCAATCATAGAACATTTTAATGTTCATCAAGCAATAAAAAGCATTAAACATATAGATGAAAAAAAATAATTCAATAAACTCATTCATATAACTAGAAATCAAATCAGAAAAATAAGGGTTTTATCTTGTTACACTTATCCCTAACAAATAGGGGTTGGTTAGTCATGATATAGATATAAAAGATAGAGATTAGATACGAATTACAAGAAATATCCATGAATGATTCTTGATAAAACTGCTCCAATGTTGTTAGAAACGGTTGTCTTTGAGATTCTCTGCTAGGGCACAAGTCTCTCAACTTCCCAATCATAAAAAAGATACCTAGAAAGTGAGAGAAAAAAAAAATGCATTTTAATGAAAACCACGCGCCCCAAGCGCAGAATTTGCGCTTCAAGAGCAAGTGGACAGGATCAGGAAGGCCAAAATGCGCCCCAGGTGCAAGTTTTTGCGCTTCAGGTGCAAAATATTTTTTGTCTGATTTATACTGCATATTTCTCCTCTTTTGAGTCTGAATTTGGTTCTGGTGACTTCATGAAAGTTGTAGCTATAGATGTTAGCTTTCATTCGCACTTGGTTAAAATCCAATTGGACATCTACAACTCCAAATATGACTAAAATACTCCACATAGGTTATGTTGCTCAGGACCGACCCAATATGTTATGAGGTCTAAAGCAAACTTATTATACGAGGCCTTTTCAAAGTTAATAAATAAATTATTAATATTTTATTTAAAATTTATCTTTCGCACTTTTTTCGATGCAGAATCATTAATCAAATTATTGTAATAAGTTTCATTTAATAATTCTTTTTCAATCGACAATAAAGGTAATTCATTTAATCTTTCTTGTGACATTGTTGATCTTAGATAAGATTTAATTAATTTGAGTTTCGATTAGCTTCTTTCTGATAAAGCGACAATTACATGAATTGTTAACATTATTCTATAAGCAATATATGCATTTAAAAAATAATCTAACCTTATTATATAATTAAGTACCAAATTTATCAATCCATTTTGTATTCTATGTCCAAGGTAGTGGTTATGAATTTCACTGTCTTTAACTCGACGAACAAGTTCTTAAATTCGATTAAATTTTGCAATCATTTTAATTAGGCTTAAAAAAATTTCACTATTTTCTTGATATAATTTTTCATTTGTTCCACGATAAGCTAAGTTGTTTCTTCCAAGAGTTTTAACAATAATTCTAAATAATTCATTTCTCCAATGTCCGTTGTCCCTATTTATTTATTTTTGAACATCTTTGTCAATTGTTTTCCCTTTTGACAATCTTAATTCTAAATACATCCAAAAACTCATGTTATCAATGTGCTCACTACTTGTCTCATGATTTTTCAATTTATAACTAATATTTCACCAATCCCTACTACCTTCATTAGCCAATTTACTTGTAGTAGGAAGAGCATTAAGTAATTTGCAAAAAAAAAATAAACGATTTATCCAATCCTTGAGAATAAACCAATCATAGTCTTTCGCGTGTTGTTCTCTTTGACAACGTTTGAGCGTAAATGGGAAATGGAAAGTGTCTTGAAGATTCATCCTTAGGAAAATATATATTAATAAGTTTAATAGAACATTTTTCTACCGATAAATCTCTCAAACTTGTATCAATATTTGTCGATTGACTTGGATCATATATGTTTTTGGAAATGGATTCTTCTAATTCATTGATTACAAACGAATTCTGATTCCATATTTTCATTTATTTCTACAACGTTATCACGCTCATTCAAGGAACAATTACTGGTCTAACTCATATTTTTGAGTTGACATTTATATATATAAAAGTAGAAGCAACACAAATTCAATAAGATTAAAGATAAATACTAGAACAATAGAACCTAATCGATAAGATACTAATTGAAATAAAAATTTCTTCTAATTCCTACTCCAACCAAATAGAAATTGTTGATCCTGCTACAATTTGAAACAAAGGAAAAAAGACTAATAATTTAGAATATAAGTATTTACTTATATGTCATATAGATTTGAAAAATATATTAACAAATGAAAAATAAACGAATAAATTAAAAATACATACATGATTATATTATGGCAAGTGACAAGAGCTAATGATACAATTAAAATTCAAAACGAAAAATAAAATAAAAAGTATGGAATAAGGAAGTAGGATCAAAAAAACTGTTGTTTTATTGCGATAGCAAAGTTTCAATATGATATTTTAGAGACATTTTTAGTGAAAAATAATGCCTTTAGTATCATAAGATCTTCTCTTAGTGAAAAGTAATATTAAAGATGCTTCCAACGTACACTATCATCATCATAGTTGCATCATTCTATTATTGTAAGTGAGTAGTAGTACAATCAACACAAATTAAAATAAGGACAATGCCAAAAATTGGAAATTAAATTTTTTTTTGGAGATTTTTGTTTTGTTTATGCGTGTAGTTGTGAGAGGTTTTATTGGACCTCTCTATTGTATAAAATAAAAGTAAAAAAAATAAATATTTTGGTGAGGTCTAAAGCAAGATTTTTACGTATCTCTTCTTCTAGCCGACTAATGTTGAATTGGACGATGATGAAGCCAAAAAAGCTATTAGGAGATTTCAGGCACTCATTCCTTTCCTTTTAGAAACCAGACTTGTAATTTCTTAGGTCCGTATCCATGCACTAACTATCATCGACATGTTGAGTCTTTATTTCCTCACCTTTCTTCATCGCCTTTACTAGCTTCAAATCTTGATTTAACCTTAGGCTTCTTTAGTCAATTGGTAATGCATTCACATCTATGATTGGGAGTGGCTTGAAAACTCTTCACTTGGAGTGGCTGGAAAGAGTTGCTAAACATAAACCTATTTTTTTAGAACCAAATAGACATTTATGACCTGATCATGTTGAGCAAATCCAATTTGATATACAATTTTGTCCAAATCTTTAGCTTTATGTATTTTTGGGACCCTCAACCTACACATTTCAATTACCTTATGGAATGTTGACATTTACTTTTCTTGATGTAGTTGTCATAACTGGACTAAAGCTAATTGGTCAAATCTTAACCTTACATACAATACATCGAAAACAATAATGTGAAAACTAATGAAATTTTCGATCAAGAACACACTGCTTTTATTTTATTTTGGCTTCACCATTCTATCTTTTGTTTTAGATCAATTTCGATAGGTAAAGCTCTTCTACCTTTAGCTAGACATTATCCCCGAGGGAAACAATGTTGTCTTACCAAGCTACTTTTTGGTCTACTTTGACTACTTCGGTTATGGCTAAATGACATTTATTCCCTTAATTTCTAGGATCTTAATATCTAAATAATCTTACGTGAAACTTGTAACTTTTGAAATATCTAAAAAACACAATATTAGTCTTAGCAAGCTACTTTTGACTCATTTGTAAGAGTGTCTAAAATGACTTGTATGAACTACTTTCGAAAAACTAAGATTCTATTTCAAATGTGTAGAATCCACTTTGACTACAATTATGGCTAAATGTCATTTATTCACCTAATTTCTTAGATCTTAATATCCACACAATCTTATGTTAAACTTACAACTTTTGAAATATCTAAAAAAACACAACAAATTTTTAATTGATTATAGGTAAACTGTATGCAATTCATTCATGTTATAAATCAGAAACTTTAGAGGTAAATATCGTATTCATTGAATCATCCCCCAATAACTTTTTTTTTTAAGAAGTGTCCATCAATAACCGGTAAGAAATTATCATGAATGAATTAACAATCTAGGTTAAATGAACTGCTTTATAAATGAAACATGCATTGATCAACTGATAGTTATAGAATTAACAATATTGAACCAATTACATTAAAAAAGATAAGTAAATTAATCATGAACAGCTGAGAAATTGATAGAACTGCTATTGACTAATGAAACTAGGATTCTTAACAAGTTCGTAAAATAATTGTTGAACACAAAGAACATAGTGGAATTAATCAATTAGCATCCTTTTTGATGCCTTCTCTTTGTATAAATAAGCCTTAGCACAAGTTGTTCTCACGTCCCAATGACAATTCTGTTATGACTTTCTAAAACAACTAATTCAAGCTTCTAAGTGGACGTGACCGCAGTTCCCATAAAATGCAAACATACGCCTAGTCTTTCATGTGATCATTCGTTGTGGTCAGTCCCATGACTAACTTCAATCTTCTCATGAGTGGTTGTTAGCTCTGGACTTGTCTTTGTTCAGATTAATTTGGCTGCACACTTGTTGATCGGACATAGATCTCAAAAAAAAAGTAAACAAATAAAGCATTGAACCAATAAATGGTGTAGCCATGATTCAAGAGTGTATCACAACCAAGAATCAGAATACAGAGAGAATGAGCAAATCTATTTTATTTTAAACATCGCAGTGAAGGATCTTAGTCTGTATTGGATTTATTTACATCACACATTCACAAAATCAACTTAACTCCAACGTTCCCTACATAAATAAAGGTATAGAACTGTCTCAAAAATAAAATAATAATACATATGTAAATTACATCTGGGACAAGTCATCCCATCATTGCTATTAGTTAGTCCAAGACGAGGAAGACATCGAGCTAGGCTCAACGTACCCAAGAAACAGAATCAATTTCATCCCTTGCTGCTTTATATAGTTCGAGCCTTTTTGCACACTGTTGTCTCCTCTCCATCAGCGCAGGGTCTTCGTCCAACATTTCAGATAGCTGTTTACCCTGTACCAAGTAAAATCACGACAAGGATGTAACGAAACTATGTGAGACAAGTGCATAATAATGTCCAGCATGTTGTGGACTATAGAAAATAAACACATTTTACAATAAAAAACATCCCCTCCTTTTAGGTCCCCCTTCTATTTGTATCTCAACTAGACCCTTGGTAACAATAGTAACCCTATCTAACTCACTAAACTGCTATTCCTTATACATTTAAATTTTAATATCCTCCTCCCTTGGCCCCTAACAATTTCTCTTTCCCCCCTTAATATATACAATAGTTATTGTCTTCTATCATACATACACTCAGAACGACTGACTTCCCCAATTCTCTAAAATATTAAATTCCAAGCAAAACTCAGGTTTCATCAACTCCCTTAATAAAACTAAGATAATGTTTCAAGCGAAAATCACACAATACTAAAATTCTTGATGCTTCATTTGTAAGTTCTCTTCACGGCTGACAAACTATTTCATCAACTCCCTTTAATAGAAAGAGGACTGAATTTCAACAAAATTGTTGAATTGATACAAATAAAATGATTTGTATACATTGATTATACTTTCTTCTACCAATAAAACTTATAGAGAAATACCCCTAGGACATGATTTTAGAAGCATTATTATCATTTAAAAGCAATGCATCCCAAGAAAAATATAATTGTGTGAAAGTAATTGCATCCCAAGAATATGGAACTACCCCAAACAAGTATAAAATTGTTAGATTATTACCAAAACAAGGTGAAGGGTGAAATAAATCAAGTATCACAGAAGCAACGAAAAATGATACACTTGGGTTTCACAGTTAATTTAAGTTAAAGGGTTGAGCTGCAACAATCCACTGTGTAAAAAAGGTGCACTCTTCCCTAGTGATCTTGTCAACAACTATTAAAATCTATCTGGCCTACATGGTTAGGTTTGACACTAATACTCATGCTCGTACGAAATAAAGTAATTAACAACAGTCACAAAGTGAAAGCAATAAAGAAAAGACATACCTCTTTCTTCCCTATTTGTGTGTAGAAATGGTTTAGCAAAGACTGTTTTGCCTGTCTGACCTGACAATAAACAACAGCCTTTGGAATTGTGTTCCTGAGAGTGTCTGCCACCAGTCCTATATAAGACGAAACATTTGATGCAATTCTCCTGAAATGACCCTCTGCATGTCGATCGACATTTGAGGGAGCAGGACTTCCAGTTTTCTCTTTCTCCGCTTCTTGAGGTAGTCTCCGGAAGAAATCCACAGTGAGATACGAAGCTTCCATATCTACAAGCCGGAGAGTTGTCTTCTTACCTTCTTCACGAAACCTTTCTAAAGCCTCATTTGCCGCTGCAGCTAGTTCAGCTTGAAAAGTTGGGAATCGCTTCAGTTCCTGCTCATACTCGTGTTAGTATCTCCACTAAGTATCACTTCATGAACAAGGTAAATACAAAATATAATCCTGAAATTTACCTGAGTTTCAGCTATTGATTTCCTCACGAGTTCTTTTAAAACATAATTAACCTAAAAAAAATTCATGAACAGCTAGCTCACTTTAACTTCTATATGAAAACAAAAAATCAGAGAAGACAATAAGACTGCTTACAGCATCTACAGAAGCTTCAGCTGGGCCTTTGAAGTAACCAAGAGACCCCTCAATCAGTCGCCGGTAACCTTGCTCTGGAGCAATCAAGTGAGGCTGATAACCATCTGCCTCTGACACAATTTTCCTTACATTCTGGAGAGAAAAATGACGATCAAATGGAAGCTTTCGTAAGGCAGAGGGAAGCTGATTGTCAAAGACATGATATATCCTGTCACCTCCTGGCCGCCTAAGATTTTAGAAGAAAAATTTGTGTAAACAAAAAGACCTTCCAACCTGTTCATCGGTGATAACAAACTTACATCCAAAACAGTCATTTCAAATTGCTTTGGTTAAACTTGTTCTAACCATTTTTCTAATTCAGATTCAATATTAGCACAATATAAGTGAGTGAGTCTATGTATATTATCCATACTTCAAACTGAAGGGTTCTTGTGTGAGAGAGCATGTTAGAGATATATAATATAAACACCATTCATATGTCTTCCCCTTACAACTTAAGCTTTTGGGGTTGTAAGTTTACGACATTTAGAATACAAGGCAAATATTATTTCTTGGATCTCTGCATGCAATGACTTGTGCAAGACAAAGCAGAGGCTGCTCTGTTAGGGGAGCCTGAAGGAGACAACAAAACCAGCCTTCACTTCAGTGAAGGAACAATAGAATTGTTTATAAACATGAAGAACAGACAGTTATAAGCTTGGAAAAACAATTGCAACTCAAGATTTGGGCAGTGACACCATCAAAATTCATACAACAATGGATGCAATGTCAAACACAATGCAGATGAGCAACAGACCTCCACAGTGCAATGGCCAACCACAGGCACATTGTTCTTTGACATGATTTACAATAGTGATACATATGTGATTTTTATTTTTAATATTGAAGAATAATCATATATTCCACATTGAGTTTCACAGTTTGTGTTTACATCCCCTATCTAACCTTGATAGGACATATCTAATTTGACCAAATGATGAAAAAAAGGGAAACAGTAGAAGATACTTACCCTCCATCTAAATGTTCCTTGAATATCCGTTCAAATGCTCGGCAAAGTTCTAGAATGGTGTATAGTTGAGCCTGAAACAGATAGTAACATTCAGCAAATATTCAAAAGGACCATCAGAGAAAGAACTCCACTCTTAAAAAAAAGAAATCATCAAGAGTACAAGGCACTCACCCCAGCATCAACAGCAATGGGTCTCCCAAGATGATCCATCTCTGATTCAAGTTCCTCAATGCTTCTGTTTATTAAAGACGTTATACTAGGTATCCTTGCCCTAATTACAGACTCCAGATGCTACAGAAATAAGCTCGTGTGATTAAAATGATAATACAAATAAAAGATTAGCAAAAAACATATTTTAGGAAGGAAACCTGTGAAAGAAGCTTTGCAAGGTATTCTGAACCCATTTTATTGGCCAAGTGCCCGTAATCAGGACTGGTTGCAAAATATTCACGCTCCTTGCGCCTAGCAATAATCATATCAATATTTTTATTGATGTCAGCCTGAGACCTATTTACTATGCCAACCCAGGGATGTTGCAGACGATAAGACCTTCCTTCAAGGACCTGGAGGGAATAAAAGTGGATAAGAAGAACAAGTAAGTTATGTCATATGAACAATAAAGGGATAGGCGTCAACTCAAACAAGAGGAGGAGAGAAAAATTACATCCAAAGCATTTGTTCCTTTGTCCATCAAATCTAGCTTTGTTAACACCCCAAACGTCCTTTCACCTAGGCCGGTCATTAACCAGAATTTCAGTACAAAACTATGAACAAGCAAGGAAATTATTGGCCATTCAAAAAAACATTTTAAAAGTACCTGTGGGATCAACTTCCCTGGCAAGTTTAATAGCATCAGAGGTTGCTATGTCTTGATTGGCAGGAGATATTGCTAGAATAATCGAATTAGGCTGTCGAGAATAAAGCAGTCGAAAAAGAAAATATAAATCTTTCGGGTAAACCTCATGTAGTAATTAAGGAATTACGATATTGAGAATAAATAAAATATGAACTTTTGGGTACACCTCATGCAGAAATTTTTTTTTAGGTCAACAAGGAAATAAAAAGCCCACTTATCTATCATCAATAGAAATTTAGAGAAAGTAGTGTTATTCAAAAATAGATAGTTCATGCTTTAATCCTACAAACTAAATGAAAAAAAAATGAAGTAATATATCAGTACAAAAAGAAAATGGGCAAACGCCGAGATGTTATGATAGGACTGAAGCAGCAAACTTGAAGAGCATCAAAATTTCACAAACAACCTGCTGATTCTTTAGATCAAAAGAAATGAGAAAGTTAACATACAATTTATTGTTACTTATTTAATCATGTCATACAAAATAGGTTTATCATGCTTTCACAACTTCAGGTTCATAATAGGTCTATTTACATAATCACTAGACAAAAACGTTTGTTCAGATCTTAGGGCCAGGGGTGGTTTTGTCTTTGGTCAGGGCAAGCATCTAAGTTTAATGAGTGCTTAGAACTCATCAGCATATCCAACAATAGAAAATACTTACATCCATCCTATGTTCTGTAATTCAATTGGGATAAGAAGACAATCAAACTGTTAGGAACCACACTAATATATATATATATATATAATTTATATTGAAATTATTTTACCTTTTCAACATAAGATCGAACCATAGCTTCAATTTCTTGAACAATATTCTCCGGCTGTCCCTCTGAAAAGAGAAAAAGTTTGGCATCTAATAAGCATCATTTCAACTAAATAATTGATTTTTAATTGGCAATTAAATACAAATCATACCTACAGCCACTTTAGTCAGACCGGGTAAATCAATCAAGGTTAGGTTGACAACTGCTCAAAAAACAAAAAGAAGAAGCTAAAAAATTTAGTTAGAACTCACAGGAATTATAACTGGTATAGAACTTGAAGTCGTAGTTGATTTAGTCTCATTTTGTGCCATAAAATAATACTTTGAAGGAATAGGCATCTGAATACACTTAGTTAAAATTATAAATTTTTATCAACCACCAAATTATGAATTGTTCCGCAACCTCCAAAATAGATAAATAGTGGCAATGTTGCTGACTTATAAAATCTTATAAGTTTGGTAGTTATCTAAAATTTAGAAAACTAGGAGCTCTTATTTCATTAGTTTTTTAGTCATATGAAGTTCTAAATAGATATAGTACAGGTTTGGTCCAAAACCAACCTGGTATTATTGTTTTCAAATGTCTGACATTTGAGTTTAAGTGAAAAAGGAGAAAAAGATAAAGACTATTGACAAAAAGATATATGTTTGATAATTTGATGAGATATAATATAGTACCCAATGCTATTATTTTAATCATATTTCTATAAATAATTAGGTCCAGCACTTGTAGATGTCTAGTACTAGATGCTAATACTACAATAACCCAACAATACTTATTCAAACATAAAAAATATATTAGATAAAATTTATTCAAAAACAAAATTTAGACAAGCTAAATGTAGGAAAAAATAGCTCAAATATATATCATGTAATCAGTTTTAATTTCCAAAACAAACCCTTCTGCATTAAAAGCTCCCAGAAAAAACATGAAAATATAACAGATGAAACGCACCATTCGAAGAATAGATGCTAAGATGAATAGGAATAGGAGATATTTGTTTTGATTTGCCTGTTACTCTATCAGTTTCATCCTGAATTTCCTGGCGCACCAAGGCTGCAATGGGAAAACCAGATTGTAGTGAACATCATTTATATAATATAATACAGAAACATAACAAAGGTCAATTCCATGCAAAATCCTAAAAATAATGAACAAATACGCAGTGTATCAATTATCACATGATAAATTGTTAGCTAATGATGAGGTGTTGACACTTGAGATGTGTTCAGAAACAAATTGAACCGAACCCCGTAAAAAAATTTATGTTGGACAAACTGATTTTTCATCTTGATGAATACTAGGAAGAGAAACAGGAAATAATTCATTATAAGACTTGTTCTTTTAGAACTTTTAGAATATAGGATATGATATCTTGCCGCCATTCAGACTAAAACTGAGATGCTCTAGCACTGCTCCTAAGAGCAGTGTAGAGAGAAAGAAAGTCATAACATGCATATATATCATAAAAGCGAAGAAAAGGTTTGGGGCAGCAGGAGCACAACCTAATAATCTTCAACTGACACATTACAAATTTCGCATCAAGGTTAAAATGGAAAAAATAGAAAATACTCAATAACTTTGACACATGAAAAGCAAAAAATAAACTAGTTAAATAGTTTGAGTTTGTGATAGAAGCACTACACTCAAATTTTAACACTGAAAACACAGAATATGGTGTAACACGTTATATTCTTTTACAGCCAACCAGAAAACAGAAGCTGCCCTATGATTAGTTAAAACATGCAACTTTACTGTATATGGAAGGTTACTATCATACCAAAATCAGTGAACCTTCTCCTTGGCATGTGAAGAAACTCGGCATACTCTTGTGCCCCACTTTCCATCTTATGCAACTGCAGCACCAATGGACGTCTTGTCACAATCCCTGCAATTCACTCACACCAAGGAAAAACATGAGCCAAGTCATGATTAATAAACTTCAGGAAAAATTGAAAGAAAAATGTCAAAGGAAAAATAACTCAAACCTGATCCTCTAGGAAGAAAGTCACGACCAACAATGCTTTCCAAAACTGAAGACTTCCCCGAACTCTGCACAAATATCAAAAGAAATTCAGACAACCCAGCACACAAAAATGGGGAGACAAATCATTCCCAAAATTTGTTCTTTTTTTTCTAAAACCCCCCTGCCCAATGAACATATTAGAAGAACATTAAGGCTGAAAAACTTTCTGATCCACACTAAGAAACAAAATTAAAGTGATGTCAAATAGCAGTTATAGGAGCTCTATAGCATTAGTGTAAGGAATTTGAACTGGTATTTTGCGGCTAACAAATAGCTATTCCTATCATTTATTCTCCTAGCTTGTAATCAACCTCTGCAGCTCAGTATTTCCAAAAGCTGTCTCGTTTTGTTTGCATGAGCTTATAAGAAAGATAAGAAACAAATTTCATATTTCAGGTGAAAAACAATTTTGAGCTAGAAACTAACCTCAACGAGTACAAAAAACAAAAACAAAATAATAACACAAAATCTAAAATTAGCTAATTTCAACAATTCGATTCTACTTTATTGTTTCCACCACAAATTTCAGAAAACAAAACACTAAACAGAAAATACGATATTCCAAAACCACTCCATAACTGAACACTTCTTAAATTCATCTCAAATTGCAAACAAAAAAAGATACAGAAGTAGCAATTTCCCATTCTCTAACGCAAAACTTGAGAGCGTGGATACATTGAGGTTATAAATCAAAAAGAACAAGAAATTGATGAATTGAAAGCGAAGAATCGTTCGAACCTGTCCACCAACAACAGCAACAGTAGGAAGAGCTTCCCATAGAGAAGAAAAGGAGTTACCATCAGCACCTCCATAATCACCGAGCACAGTACAAGCTCGCTGAATTCTGTTCACCAAACCAATCAAGCTCTCCATAGTCGTCATCTTCTATAAAACCCTAGATTCTCGGAAATGAATAACTGAAAACGACGACGTAGAGCGCGAACGTTGTTACACAAACACGAAGTCACGAACAACAGAGGGAGAGAGAGAGAGAGAGAGAATATACGAATTGTTTCTAGAAAGGTCAATGGTAGTAAACGCTTCGTAGAATAATGACATAAATGCGATTTTTAATGAGATAGGGTGGTACACACCATTTTGGTCTTTTTCTTTTCGCTTAACGGAAGGTAGTATAATTTTGAAATTTTGAAATTCGAGGTGGGGTCCACTGATTTTCTAGGGTGGGGTTTACGTTGCTTATTCTTTTTGGCGGTTTCATTCCGAACGTTAGATTGTTAATTGAGAGCGTAATAAGGTCCAACGGATAGATACAGCGAGCATAGTCTAGAAGTAAATTGTGAATACCATGCTTCCAAATCTCACTTATTGTTAATTGTTTGCAGAAGAGAAAAAAAAAGGTAATATTTTTAAATTATAATCACTTATTCTTCTATCTAGTTATTTCTTACAAATCTCACCAATCAAAAAAAAAGTGTACTCTAATATATAATAATATATTAATATGTAATAAATATATTATATATATATATATATATATATATATTTTATAGCATACATCATTTTCATCTCTTCACCTTCTTTACGGATCAAATAGTAAATTGATTTAAAAATTTATATAATAAAATTTTCTTAAAAATAATCTCAAATATTTCTAAAAAAATACATTAAATTAGAGTTTATCATTTGTACACTCGTATATAAGTAGTTTATGATTTTAAATTATTAATTTAGATGATTCAACGTATATAAGTGTAAAAGTGAAGCCGATCATTTTTAATATATGAATCATTTTCATTAAGCCATAACACCACACATATTCACTTTGTTTGAATGTTGTGCTATCATTAATTAAATCAGATGTCTACTCATGCGTTGCACGGTAGAATTTAATATATTATCAATTATAAATTAATAGTATGTAAATTAAAAATAATGTTTTTGTTTTAGAGTAAAATATAATAAAATATTTATGTGTTAAGAGGTAAATATATTTTTGAATAAGTATATATAGGTTAGTTTTGTTTTATTTCAAAAGAAAAGGTAAAATATTATAGACTAATATAATTCATTAAACATAGATCAAAATATGATAACATACGCGTTGCACGTAGAATTTAATATATTATTAAGTATAAAATAATAATATATAAATTAAAAGAAATATTATTTTTGTTTTAAAGCAAAAGATACTAGAACATTTATGTGTTAAGAGGTAAATATATATTTGAATAACTATATATTGATTTATTTTATTTTATTTCAAAGAAAAAGGTAAAACTATCTTGACTAATACAATTCAAGCAATATATATAAAAATATGATACTATTATAAGATTTTTTAACTTTAGTGATGCATTCTTTATCTTTAACATTTTTTCTACTTATAATTGATTTATTAAAGCTTTTTGTTTTCTTTGAAGTGTTCCTTCCCAATGATATATTTGTTAAATAGTTCAACATTTCGTTATCATAAAAGTTATATATTTAACTATTATATTTTCTTCATTTTATATGATTTATATTAGTTAGGAAAAATTATATATCTTTTTAAAATTTATGTATTTTTTTGACATTTTCAATTTTACAAATTAGTCATAGAAATTATTTTATGTAAAAAATTGGTTAATCAGGTGTATAGTTAAATAGTATAGTCTATTTCAATCAAAATGTGAATACAAATTCATAAAGATTCATAAAGAGGTGTATAGTCTTGATTAGTAATTGAATCTAAGTGTACACCAAAGACTTTTTAAGATAAAAATTACACTTTTTAAATTTTATTCAAACAATAGTTATTGTCGTCTTACTCAAAACAATTGACAATACAATATAACTATATATACACCGATCTGAAAGTTAATTGCTCAACTTGACAGTAAAAAATACACAACTTCACACGTCCTTCAAGATTTTCTATATATACTCTATGAGTTCATTATAGAGAATAATTCTTGTGTGGACACAAGAATTTAGACACACACATAAAAGCAAAAAGTAATAATTAAATAATGTATAGTTTTAAAATAATTAAAAGAAATATAGTTTTTTTTGTGTATGATTAAATAGTGTGTCCAAGTTCTCGTGTCTATACAAGAATTGTTTTTTGGTAGAACGGCTTATCATCATGACCCAAAAAAT
Source organism: Cicer judaicum (assembly GCA_037974835.1). Lineage (NCBI taxonomy): Eukaryota > Viridiplantae > Streptophyta > Magnoliopsida > Fabales > Fabaceae > Cicer > Cicer judaicum. The sequence continues at coordinate 610,054 of JBBPBS010000549.1, read as the reverse complement.
TAATAAATATAAGTATGTAAAGATGGAGAAATTTTAGTCAAGAAAACTTGGTGGTGAATTTTTCAAGTTCACCGTGATTTTGTTTTACCTTTAAAAAGTAAGTTTTGTTAAAATCTATGTAGCTTTATAATTTTGTCAATTCAAACATCTAATAAATGATAATATGTGTCTTAGTATTTACCGTACAATTCATTCATAAGTAGTAGTTTGTTAAAACAACGTTTATAATAGTATTTAAAATATTGCAACAATTATTCGCAAATGCAACTATAGCTGATAAGTATATGTAGAAGAAATTATTACAAAGCAAAATTTAAATTTCTCGAATCTCAAAAGTCTTTAATAATAATAATGATATTTAGATAACAAAAATGTTATTTACACAAAACTTTCAAGACAAATGAAAATTTGATACAAAACAATAGTTGATGTGAAATTTATATTTAAAATTCAAGTAAATATTGTTGGGTGGACTCACTCCACAAGTGAAACCTATCGATTTTAATATTTATTACCTTCTTTGATAGTTACTTTGAAATACTCACTTTAGTGGAAGATTGATTGTTATTTTGTTTAGTTTCCACCTTTGGTGATGGCTATTGTTGATTGATGTTCACTAGTGTTACTACAAAGACTATAGTGTACTCCATTTGAGGGAAGTTTTCCACGTTAAAAATTGTGTTTGTCTCATATTTAATTTTTTGTCAATTATTGTTGTTATGTCGAATTGTATTTTCCGTTTAGCCATTTATTTGCACAAGTGAGGGGAAAATATTCCACATTATTGAGATAATTATCTCTGGTTTTCCCAACAAAGTGTTATCTAGAACACGGTTCATTTGGTTTGTGCATTTAAATGGAGGAGGAAAATAAATGTCCGAATATAATTAAGCTCAACTCTTCTAATTACACACTTTGAAAGACTCTCATGGAAGATATATTATACAATAAAGATTTATACGATCCTATTGAGAGTGACACTGCTAAACCAAAACATAAATCTAACGCTGACTCGAAGAAGATGAATAGAAAGGAAGTGTTGTTGATTAGACAATGGTTGTATTTAAGTGTATATCCACATGTTGAAATTGAAATAGATGCAAACAAAAAGTGAGAGAAATTAAATGAATTGTATGAACGAAAGAATGTGAAGAATAAAGCGTTATGGATTCGAAAGCTGGTGAATATGAAATATAAAGATATGGATTCAATGGCATAATATATGAGTATTTTTCAAAATACAGTGAATCAGTTGACAACCGTATATATTAAATTAGATAATTGCAAGCGTTGTTATTGTTGAGCTCCTTACCTAATAATTAAGAAATCTTTGTTGCAACGTTGACCAATTCAGCTCCAAGAGGAAAGTTGAAAATCTCAACAGTTAAAGAGAGCATGTTGAATGATGAAGCTCGAAGAAAGGAACATGGTTTGATTGGTTCTTCTTCAAAGTCAGAAGCACTAGTTACAGAGTCATAGGGGAAAAGTTAATCTAGACACTTTCATATACGCGACAATTCTAAAAGTTGTAGCAAATCAAGAAGCAAGTTGAGGACTAGAAAAGAAGTGACGTGCTATCATTGTTCCTTAAGAGATATCGATTAAGGCAAATAGATGAAGACAAAGAGAAGAAAAATTATAAAGATACAACAACAGTTGCATCTATTGGTAATGTCTACATTGTTTGTGATGATAATTGCATAAATCTTGCATGTCAGAATTCAACTTGGATTATTAATTCGGGTGCCTCCTATCATGTTATTCTTAGGTGTGATTTCTTCTCATCTTTACAGTGTTGGAAATGTTGGCATTGTAAAAATGGGAGATGAAGGAGTATGTAAAATTATCGGTATGGGAGATGTTTGGGTTAAAATTGGGATTGGTTGCAAGCTTCAATTGACGAATGCTAGACATGTTCCTAATATTCGTCTCAATTTAATTTCGGTGAAAGCCTTGGATATTGAGGCTTATCACACTTACTTTGATGGTGGTGGTATATGTAAAGTCACCAAAGGGTCTCTAGTGGTTGCGAAGGAGCAAAATTCCACTTCTCTCTATAGGTTGCCTACGAAGCTATTCAAGGTAAAAGTTAATGCAATTGAAGATGCCTATTCTGCTTTATGGCATATGCGCCTTGGTCACTTGAGTGAGAAAGGACTCAATATACTTGCAATGAAAAGTTTTATTCTTCTGAAAGATACGTCTCTAAAAACTTGCACTCATTGTTTTGCAGGAAAATAACATATAGTCTATTTTCATAATACTGGTCCTCACATGAGGCAAAATATTATTGATTTAGTTCATACTGATGTTTGCATGATAAAAAGTAAATCTCTTGGTGGTGCATCATATTTTGTTACTTTTATTGACGACCACTCTAGAAAAGTGTGGACATTTCCTTTGAAATCTAAATATCGGGTATTAAAAGTCGTCAAGCATTTTTATGCAAGTGTTGAAAAAGAAAAGGAAAGGAAAATGAAACGTGTTCGATCAGATAACGTTGGTGAATATAGAGGTCCATTTGAAGAGTACTGCTAAGAACATGGAATCAGGCTTGAGAAAATAGTTCCAAAGACACCTAAACATAATAGTGTTGCATAGAGAATAAATTGTACGATTAATGACATAATCAGATGTATGCCCTCTCATGAAAAATTAACAAAGTCCTTTTGGGGTGAAGCAATGAAAACTGTAGTGGATTTGATCAATCTTTATCCTTCTATTCCACTTGATGGTGATGTTACACATAGAGTGTGGAGAAGGAAATATGTCTTTTACCATCATTTGAGAGTTTTTTACTGCATATGTTTTGTTTACGTTCCAAGAGATGACAGGTCCAAATTTGATAGTAAATCCAAACAATGCGTGTTGGTCGATTTTAGTGGTGAATAATTTGGTTATAGATTGTGGGATCCAGTTGACAAGAAAATTATTAAAATCCAAAATGTTTTATTTCTTGAAGACTATACTATTGAAGATTTTGATATAGCTAAGAAACAAAAACCAAATTCCAGAAGTTACATTGATGTTGTGGCTAAGCCACCTATATAAACCTTTGTTGATGGGGGAGATATACATATAGATGATGAGAATGTAACTGACGATCATCTACCTCACTATGATGAGCAGGTTCCAATTGAGCAACCAATTGAATTTCAGTTGAAAAGATCTACTAGAGAACATCAACCTTCTCAAAGATATCATCCACATGAGTATGTGATGATTATTGATACTGAAAAGCTAGAGTACTATCAAATGTTGATAAAGAAAAATGGTTGAAGTTCACGCATGAAGAGATGAGTTTCTTGCATGAGACGTAAGAGTTTACCTCATCTTCTTCATAGTTTTCCATGAGAGATAAGTTTGCATCTTCATTTTCAGATTCATTAGATGACTCCATACCATTGCTATTCCAAGCAACGCACACCTTCCTTCCTTTTGTATATTTATGATAAAAGTATCAAAGTAGTATTAAAAGGATCATATCCACATGGACTTTAGTGATATTATGCCATTCAACAATAAATAAAACCTTAAGTTTAAATGTTTAAGAATGATTTCATTTGCATAAAAGGAAAATAACGATTAAAGTAAAAATATAAATGATCACTAGGATAAAATTGTCGGGATTTTATTTCATTAATCACTCTCTAATGCATTCTAATGATCAATTACATATATATATTCACGTTAATACGAAATATTGAGATCATTCGTCTTGCCTAAACAAAGATTCATCAACTAGTTAGCCAAGAATATTGCATAAACAACCAACATTCCTATAGTTTAGATTCAATATATGTTTATCCAAGATCAATATCTAAAAAGTATTTTTCAATAACAATTCATATCAAATATCATTTTATGATTGATCAAGTCACAAAAGCATTAAGAGCAAAGATAAACATTCATATTCATGAACAACTAGAAAATCTATAACTTAAAATCAAAAGAGATACAAAAGAGTATGGTTAATTACATCTAGTCCCAATAAAAAGAATTAGTTACTCATTTTCTAGGTAGCTTTACACAATTGAGAAGAAAATAAATGATATTCTTCTTCAATTTGTTTCCAAATCTTCTTTCTTGTTCCTAAATGATTCTCGTTCAGTTACCCTTTTCCCAAACCCTGGTCCGCTCAAAATGACAACAACTTTGTTCATTTAATGTTTGAGTAAGTGGAATTTCACTTGGAGAATTTTGGATTTACTAAACGAAATAGGGATTTCTACATATTGAAGCAAGGAATAGATTTCCACCTCAAATCCACTTAGCAAATATTAGTTTAGCTAAGCAAATCTTGTTGTCATTTTGTATTCTAGCTTCAGACTTGGATTTGCTTAGTGAATTCTAGCTTTCATAATTCCTCAACTTTCTGACTTGAATTCGCTTAGCCACTAACAGATTCACTAAGAAAATTTGTGTCTACAATCATTCATCACTCTAAATGGCAATGTGACCAATTTGCTTAAGGTTTGTCTGTTAAATCTTAGATTACCTATATAAACAAGAAAAGATGCAAATATCAAAATTCTCATGATTAACTTACTAAAAACTAATTATATACATAATTTGGTTGTAAAAGTCATATGACTTTCATTAACAAATATGCATAAGTGTCTTTAAAGTATATTCATTAATTAGTAATTTGACACTTATCAATTTCTTTTGACTTAGAGGACAATCTAGTGTTATGTGACTCTTCTTACCACACTTGTAACAAGTTTCATTGAATGAACTTCTTTCTTCATTCTTATTTTGAGAAAATGGAATTTTTTTTGTTGGAACCAAGTTGGTTTTCCTCTTGTGATTTTGATGTTAACAAATGTATTTTATGAGAAAAATTTGCTTACACTAATCTTAAATTAACAAATGTATGCCTCTAAACATATCCCTTTGAAAGTAGCGTGTCTATGAAGGTTAGAAAAAATTCCTCTGATGTTTAGGTCTGAAGATTAAATATTAAGCATATCTTTAAAGCCTATGTGTGCCTCTGATGTGCACAAACTCAGCATGCCTATGAAGAGTTCATATCAAGATATCATTAACTCTAAAGAGATTGTTCAAGCCATGAATTCAAAGCTCATATTACGCTGATAAAAAGTTGCAACACACTCCAACTGTTGCTTATGATATGTAGTCTCTAATTTTGCACTGACTCTGATTATTCAATGTGATTTTCCCCAAGCCACTAATTCTAAGTCATGCAATTCTGCCTTTGACTATTATTATCCAAGAAACGTTGCATACGAATCCAACAAGAAAGTCAATGGCTCTAATGGAAAGTCAACGACTCTAATTGATAGCATTAACTCTATAGAAAAGACTTAGATGAATCAAAATTTCTGAAGATCCAAGAACAAACCTGAACCCCTTCCCGCTCCAATCAATCAAGAGTATGAAGGAAGATTGACATGAATATGTTTTTCAACACAATTTGAAATTAGACATGATTTAGAATTATAATTGAAGAAAATATTTTACCAATGTTAAAAGAAGATATGGCTAAAATATTGTTCACAGGAAGATATGGTCAAAATATTGTTCACATTAAGTTAAGGCCAAAAATATTATTCACAAAAAGATGTAGTCAAAATATTGTTCGCAAAAAGATATGGCCAAAAGATTGTTCACAAGAACATACACTCATAATTTATTTACAAGAAGAAACACTCATAATTTGTTCACAAGAATATACACTTAAAATTTGTTCACAAGAAACACTCAAAAGGAGAAAGAAAAAAAATCTAAAATCCATACAATTCAAAAAAAAAAAACTTTTGAGAGCTCAAATTTCCTTAGTATTCAAAATTCATTGCTTTAAGTTCTAAAGAAAGACTTGCTCAAAGAAATAGTTTTCAGCTTTTTCGTGTGAGAAATCAATTGAAAAAAAAAATGCTTAATAGAAGCAAAACACAATTAGTTCCAAACTTGTGTAACCCAGTCTGATTGTGGCTTTAGTGTTCCTCAAGCACTTTGTGGTTTTCAAGTTGTATTGAAAAGACTTGACTTGTAGGGTCAAGGTGTAGTTGCCTTTAACAATATGTGGTTTTTAGGTTGTGTGAAGACTTGACTTACAGGGTAAGGGTTGTTGTTTGCCTCAAAAAGTTTGTATGTGCTACGTTGTCTTGAGAAGATTGACTTGTAGGGTTAGGTGTTGTGCAATTTAAGGATTTGAATTAGTGGTTAAATCCTTCTAAGTGAGAGTACTAGATGTAGCTACCAAGTTGGTGGTGAACCAGTATAAATCTACTTGTGTCACTTTACTTCTGCACTTTATACTTTACTGTTGCCTCTAATTATTTAAGCTTGATTTCTATTGCCTTTATTTTAGTAAAACTCATCAAACTTGAACTAGTTTTGAATAAATAATTAAAAAGAATCAAACTTAGACAAATACAATTCGACCCCCCTTCTATTCTTTTCACCTTCATGTTTATCTTTGCATTTTTGCCTTATGAAATTTTCGATCTTATGAACAATTTGACCCATATCTTCACAATCTTTTGAGTAACTTTCTATGGTCTTTGCTTTCAAGGTAAGCCCTTTATTTTTATTTTCACCTTCCTTACTTTCAATAAGTCAATTTAGTTTGAGCTCATGTTCCTACAATTTACCAAACAAAGTAGCCAAATCCAAGATAAATTTTTAGATTCATAAATAGAGGTCACTTTGGGGCCAACTTGATTCAAATATCTAAGAAAATTATTAATTAAATCTTCATTTTCAAAAGATTTTCCTAGATTTATAAGATGGTTTACTATATGGATGAACTGTTTGTGCGTATTTTGGATGTTTTCTTCCGATTTCATCCTAAATAGCTCATACTCATGAGTTAATGTATTCATCCTAGCCTTTTGACCTAAGTAGTATCTTCATGGGTTGCTTGAAGGGTGTCCCGCATTTCCTTTACGGATTTACAATGTGAAATTCGAAAGAACTCATCCATGCTTAAGGCAGTGGTGAATCTAGCTAGTGATAATGTTTTTTGCCAGCAAATTGTATTGAACCTTTTCTTTTTAATATTTGGTCTAGAGATCTCTTGGTTTTTTTACCGCTACACCATTGATAAGTCATCTTGAAGTCAGTTAAAGTAATAATTGTTTGAAGTCATCTTGCTTCTTGAGGCGATTAGTCTTTACACAAGAGTTTAACTCTTATGTCACTTATTGAATAAATGACTTCAAAAACAAGAAGGGAGATTAATTGTAAACTTTAACATTATGCAATAAAATAAGCAGTTAAATAAGTTACCAAATGATTGATATTGGGCTCATGTCATACTACTTAGGTCTAGAAGTAAAGCAATTTGAAGAAGGTATGTTTATTTCTCAAGAAAACTATGCAAATGAAGTTTTGAAGAAATTTAAAATGTTTGATTATAATCCGATGAACACAAGAATGGAGAGCGGTTTGGAGTTGTCAAAGTTTGAAGATGGACAAAAAGAGGACCCTTCTTTTTTCAAAAGCCTTGTTGGAAGTCTAAGATATTTATCATGTACAAGGCTTGATATTCTATATGTAGTTGGAGTAGTGAATTGTTTCATGGAAGCTCTCACTACTTCACACATGAAAGTCACCAAGAGGATACTCCGCTATCTTAATGATACGCTTGATTATGGACTATTTTACTCTTCTTCTAATGGCTTTATATTTTTTATGAGAGATTGTGCTTTTTCGTGGAGCTCAAAGAAGCAACATATTGTCACACTTTCAACATGTGAGTCAAAATATGTAGCAAAAACATCTTGCACTTGTCATGCCATTTGGCTTAGGATATTATTGAAGGAACCTCATATGCCACAAAAGGAAACTACTAATATTCGTATAATCAACAAGCCTGCACAAGCACTTGCAAAAAATCCAATGTTTCATGATCGCAACAAGTACATAGACACAAGGTACCATTTCATTAGAGAATGTATTTCCAAGAAAGAAGTTGAGCTTAAATATGTGAAGACTCAAGATCAAGTTGCAGATATTTTTACAAAGCCGTTAAAATTTGAAGACTTTCAAAGGCTAAGAGCAAGAATTGGAATGAAGAAGGAAATTTCAAATTAAGGGGGAACAATGTTATTACTAATTTGAAATTAGATAAGTTTAGAACCATGTAGAATTTCTATGTAAGAATCTAGAAATGCTTTAAATATAGAAAAATGTGGGAAGTATCTAGAAGTGAGTATTAACTAGGAAACTCCTAGAAATGTGTCTAAAGTTATCTATTTGTACATATAAATACCCCATTATACTTGACATTAAGTATCAAACAAATTGTGAATTTTCTATTAGAGATATCTTCCTTTCTCTAATAGTCTCTGCTAATCATGTCCAAATATTAGTTACTTTTGTAATTTTGTATCAAAACTCATATACATATATTATTATTTTATCGTAACTTATACTTTCACCTTTGGCAAAGATTTTTTTACTCACCTTTGGCTATGATTTTGACACGTGAAAGTGATTGTTGATTTTGAGTTTTGAAAAGTTATTTCAAAATAAATTTATGTCATCGAATATATTACTAGGTTAAGTCACGTACTAGGTCGCTCTCTTTAAAAGATTTCACGGCACTGTCCAAATTGTGCAAGACAGACTATCAACCACGAAGTCTCTAGGATAAAATAATATAGATTCACCGTATCAAAGTTCCACTGCACCGTATAAAATTGTTCTAGAATTACACCTTCAATATGGCGATTAAAGTCACTCTTATTATGACGATTAAAGTCACTCGCAATATGGTACTATGATCACTCATAAATCAAAAGGATACTGGTACTAGGACCACTCAAAAATCGACAGAAACCTCTCTAAAGTATCAAAGGTATTACGGTATAACAACCACTCTAAAAATCAAAGGGACTACGACATAACAACTGCTCAAATAATCGAAAGGACAATAGTACAAAACCGCTCATGCATTCAACTTTGGTGTACTTTTCACAAGAGTTTGAAATTCATTATATAGTGATGGAGACAAACTCACATATGTTTTCTACCTAATATGGGATTTAAGTATTTATAGAGTTAAAAACTACTCAATATATGAGATTTATCCAATGTGGAACTTCAACAATTTTTCGAATTTACACAATAACATACTCTATGTTCCAACAATCATGCTTAAAAGCAGGCTCCCTATATTTTGTAGTTTATATTGTTATTGCTTCTATGCATCTTTTTTTGTTGTTGAAATATTAGGGATCCATGGAAACTGTTGAAGGTAATGGAGATCATGTTGCTGATGAGATGAAGAGTATGTTTTTAATGAAACTACCAATAATCAATAATGATTCATGTGTTGGTGGTTCAAGAGTTAATGATAGTCAAGAACCTTCAATTGGAATATAATTTGAGTCATAGGAAAATGCTTGTTCATTCTACTCTTATTATGCTTAATTGTTGGTTTGGATTTTTTATTAAAACTAGTCGTTGGTTAGAGATTTCTGGCCTATTTATTGATGTCAAATATGTTTGTATTAGATATGAAAAAATGAGAGCTTCCACTGCACATAATCCACATCCTTGTTTGAAGGTGGATTGTGAGGTATTGTGGTAGATATTCATCGATGGCACTTCTATGCGTTGGTTTCTATGTCCCACCACACTATATATTGAGAAGATGAATCAAAGATGTCAGAAGCAACCTTAAAAAAAGAAAAATGAACGAAGATGTCGGTTGTAATAAAGATAGATTAGATTGTTTATATGAAAAGGCTATTTAATTTCTTGAAGAAGTATCATTAAGTCACAAGTTACAATTTTGCATGTCATGTACTTGATGAGGTATGTGTAACTATTAATAAACTTTGAAATTTGACAAGGGCAATGTTGGAAAGAATACTTTATGTGTGAAACATCTACTTGATCCTCAAGTATAAACAAAAAGCTCTAAAAAAGAATGACAGTGGAATCGAAAAATTTCTTAAGAGAATATCTAACTGTAAAGTGAAAAAGGTTAGAAGTCTAAACTGATTCAAGAAATGTCTACTTTATTAAAAAAAATTCAATGTTCTTAGTCTAATATGATTTTCATTTATTGTGGATTGATTATATGAAATTGAAATTTGAACTTGCTCAAAGAGAAAAAATAAATTTCTTTAATGTTTCCAACGACGAGGTAGTAGTTGTGTCAACAATCTAGAACGAGAAATAAAAAATAAAGGAATTTAAATTGTGTTTAATTTTTAAAAATCGATTATAAAAACACTAAATCAATGTAATGAAAACAGAGTGGATAAAAAATATAAAAACAAAATAACACAATCAATTTATCCTAGTTTACCACTAAAGCGACAACTATGTCCAATTCATTCAACTTGGAGGATTTAATCCAATTATTCACCTCTTAATTACATTTCCACTAAATAGATACTAGTCAAATTGACTATGTTCGATTCATCTCAACATTCTAGCTTAGTGCAATCAAACTGTTGAGGGATGCAACCACTACTTGGCAAGTTTACAAGAGAATAGGTTTTATGAAAATAATCTATCACAAAAGGATGTTTACAAAGTTGTACTCTTAGAAATATTTCTTAGCACTATGTAAAATTACAAAAGTTAAGAGTAAGAGTGCAAAGACAATTGTATAATGTGTATAGCAGTGCGTTTTTTCTTATGATTTGCAAGCAAGAATTGCATGTTTGTTTATGGAAATCTTTAGAATTTCATGCTCTTGTTCTGACCGTAAGAAATCAATATGTATCATGCAACTTTGTATCTAATCTTTTATGATTCATTTTTCATTATAAACTTGTCGAAACGAGTCAATGTAATTATTTAGACGTATCTTGGTATGAAGACATAAAGAGTAGAGGATACGACGAGCACATCTCATAAACCTTCAAACAAAAAGAGGATTCACGGTGTTTATTAGAGGATGCGCAAGAATTGTGTCTTCTTCAGAGAATAAATTATCATTAGAGCATTGTTTTCTATTAGATTATTGACTTTCATCAGAGCATACAATATTTTCTAGAATCAGACGATCATATAGTTGATGCAATTATCAGAGGCAGACAATCAGATGTTTGTTGTAGTCATCGAATGTAGGCGAATTATAGCATTGCTTGTATTTTGCAGAAACACCATAGGCATGTAATACATTCACCCGACTTAACATAAGGACTTACAAACGTAGTCTTAGTGTTTCTTCATCTTAGTCCAATCACCAGAGGATACAATGTAGGGTCATACAACATTCGCTTGATTTAAGAACTGCACACTTAATTAGAATATTAGTGTTTTAAGTTGTTTCCATAAAATAATTTTATGATCATCAAAATAAGTAAGGATCATAGTTCTTCAAACCAACTTGATTCTAACAAATAAGATTGGTATGCAACATCTTAATGTGATTTGATTTTTAATCAATAGCTACATTTTTATTTTTCAACTAATGATGCTGATTTTGATATACGGTGGTTGTAAAGACAACGATGACTAAGTTGGACTTAATGATGCTGAGATGATAATTACATGGAACTTTGGTTTTTTTATTTTATTTTTAATTTTTTATCCCTGTTAGAAATATTTTAGCAGATGGAATATTTTTGTATGAACTTGGCTGGATTTTGTTTTCTTCATATTGTTATGTTTTATGATGTGAACATGTCTAGCAATTTTATTAAGTGAACAATGATTTTTCTTATACTTTCCTTTTAGCATTACTCATTCACTACTATATCATAGAAAAGTTACAATGTTTGTCCCAAAGTTACAATGTTGAAATTAAAAGAACCACTATATGATGAGTTACAATTCAATCAATGCTTGTCCCAAAGTTACATGTTGAAATAAAATGCCTACTTTACATATTTATTCCTAAAGAAAATATTGTTGCTCTGGAGTATAATTTCACTCGTGATGCTCTCTTTTTGACGAGTACACTCTTGATGATCTTAGTAGCACTGCATAAAAGAACATTTACAATTGTCAATACTACATAAAAACTCGTATACTATTCAATGGCTAAAGTTACAAAGTAGCAGCAAATCAATAAGGGGAAATTCTTTATACCACTGTTATATAACAGCAGAACTCAAGTATTGGAGTTTCATACCAGTGTCTACAAAAAGGGAATATAGAACCAATAACTATTGAGCAAAGTTCAAGATTAATTTGTTTTCAAAATTTTGTTGATATGTGTATGGTGAGCTTCACTAATTTGCGGAATTAGCTTAGCCTATAAATTCAAAACAACAGTTGCACTATTTTGTTAGTATAAGAGTATACGAAATTGATGATGTTGACAACCTAAAACTTTGACCTTAAGCCCAATACCTGCGGTGAAACAGAATAACCCCTTAAAAGAAAAATGTCTTTTTACTTTATAGCTTATTATAAGTTATAATCTTATCCACACCTGAAAATCTCTGTTGAGTTAGAAATTAATTATTTTTCATATATAAGTAAATTCAAATTCAATTTTTTTTCACCAATGTGCTTAATAATAAGAAAGTAACATAGTTTGAAAGACTTAATTCATTGACAATATCGATTTTTGTTATATTGAATATTTTTATGGTAATTAATGTTTGAATATGAATCTCTACTTTATTTATTAAATTTATTGACGATACATGCCATTCTGTCTATGGTAATAATAAAAATTGTAAACTTGAGTGTAAATAGCATGACGATATTCATTTAACTCTTCTTCTTTTTTTATTTATTTATTGAAATTTATCTAAATTTAAATACAACTAAATTTATTTTGAATAAACTAACTTTCGTTAAAATGGAATTATATGTAAAGTGTTTAAAGTAAATATTATATTTGAGTTTTAAAAACTATTTAAAAATGACAATTTATGTCATTGAAGATATTACTGGGTTGAGTCGCAGATTTAGTCGCTCTCTTTAAGGCGTTTCGTGGCACTGCCTAAATTGTGCAAGACAGAGACTATCAACTTCGAAGTCCACAGGATAAAACAGTCTTGATTCACTATATCAGAGTTCCACAATACAAAACTGCTTTAAAATGTTGAAGGGACAGAAAGAAAAGGGAGAAGTGGCTCGAAAATTAGGCAGACATAATATAAAAGGTAGAAAAAAGAAAGTTGGAAAATGCATCCAACTTGGGTGTAATTTTCACAATACTTTGAAAACTCATTATATAGTGATGGAAAACTCACATATGTTTTATATCCAATGTGGGACTTTAATGTTTACATAGTTGAAAACTACTCAAAATATGAGAGATTTCTAATGTGGGATTTCAAAAAAATTATTTTCAATGTGAGACTTGAATTTAAAAAACATGTTTATTTCCACTTGAATTGATAAAAAATATTTATTTTCAATGTGACACTTGAATTTTAAAACAAGTTTCTTTCCACTTAAATTTACAAAAAAAATATTTATTTCCAATGTGTGACTTAAACAAATTTTTAAATTCACACAATAACATACTTATGTTCCAACAATCCCCCACTTGAATTTAAAAAAATATTTCTAAAATAGCGTCAAACGCTTCTATAAGATGGTGCATAAACAAATGTGTCTCTTGACTTAAACCTTTGCATAGTAAGTAAGATTTAGATTCAATAAGAGTGACTCGTAGTCTTGAACTCTATCTCTGACATCAAATCCACACACAACTTTTTCGTAAGGTGTATTCTCAAAAGCTCGTGTATTAATGGCTCTACACGTGTATCCCAGTATAGTGAACGCTCTAGGAATTCTGCCTCAAAATTCTATAGGAAGCGACTCCACTTCCACATTCACATAAGTGAGTCTATCAAGAGTACTCCTGTAGCTAGGTACTCCATCCACATAAAGTATAAATCTCATTAAGAGTTTCTATTACCTCATCCTATCATCGCTTCAGGAATCACGCTTCTCTCATTTATAATAACATGTTCATCTCATATCACTCCACGACTTGTTATTACCCATTGAACCTAATTCTTGGGATCTCCAATCCAGTCTTTTAGATCAAATTACCATAATGAGTGAATCTATAGGTATTAGTCACATCATTTTGGATGTATTTATGACTTTCTCTCTAGCTAACCATTTCATCAAAGGATTTTCTAAATTCTCATCAGTGCATACATGATCCATTATAACAACTCCTTTAAAAAGTAACTCTCTAACAGTGTTGTGCTTACGACGAATTTTTCATCTCTTATCGTTGCAATAACGATTCTCAATCTTCACAATAGTCGCGGTACTATCGCAGTGGATTAACACATCTGTCATAGGTTTTTTCCATATAGGGATCTCAACTAGCAAACATCTCAACCAGCTCGCTTCTTTACTAGTAGTAGCTAGTGCTATCATTTCAAACTCTATAGTGGACTGAGCCAATATTGTTTGTTCTTCTATTTCCAAAATATAGTGGTTGCTTTGGAATCATTTGATAAAATATTCCAATCAACATCAATGTATCCTTCAAAGACTGTAGGAAATCTTTGATAATGTAATTCAAGACTCATGGTCCTTTTTAGGCATCTCATGACTCTTTAGATAGCGTGTCAATGCTCCATACTAGGTCTACTGGTAAACCTGCACAACAGTCTCACAATGTAGGCAATGTCAGATCTAGTATAATCAATAGCATATTTGAGGTTGCCAGTGATGCTCGCATATTCAGTTTGTCTAACAACTTCCCTAATGTTAAAAAGTTTCACACCTTGATCGTATGGTGTGCAAGTAGGTTTACTGTCAAAATATTTATATTTTTTTAGGATTGCTTCAACATAGTGAGATTGATTCAAAGAAATTCCATTTTCTGACCTAGTAATCTTGATTTCAAGGATTACATTCGCTTCTCTAAGGTCTTTCGTATCAAAGTTGTTACACAACAATTATTTCACACTATTTACAACATAAATGTTTAAATCAAATATGAAAAAGTCATCTACATAAAGACATGTGATAGTGCAAATGCCATTTTCATATTTGTAGTAAATACATTTGTCACTTTCATTCACTTTTAAACTCATTCGATGTAATTAAATTACCAAACTTTTCATGCCATTTCTTAGGAGCTTGTGTAAGATCATACAATGATTTTTCTAACTTACAGACCTTGTATTCTTGTCTTTGAATTTCAAAACCTTCAAGTTGTTCCATATATATTTCTTCTTCCAGGTCACCATTGAAAAAAGTTGTTTTAACATCCATCTGGTGTATCACCAGGTTATGAATAGTCGCATGTAATATGAGCACCCTAATGGATGTTATTTTAGTGACTGGTGAAAAAGTGTCGAAAAAATCTATATTTTCTCTTTGTCTAAAACCTTTGGCTATAAGGCGTGCCTTGTATTTATCAACAGTTCTATCGGTTTTTATTTTTAAAGATCCATTTACAAACTATTGGTTTGCAACCAGGAGGCAAGTCTACTAAAATGTCAGGTCCTATTAGATTCTAGAGAATCCATTTCATCATTTATTGCTTCTTGCAATAAATCTGCATCCAAAGATGACAAAACTTCTTAAAGATTTTCAAGATTCTCTTCTAAAGTATAGGCCGCATATAGGAGTCCATAATTTTTAGCAACTCTAACTCTCTTACTTCTTTGAGTTTATGTTTCACCTGATTTGTTGCTTCTAGTTACAAGAACATGACTTGATTCATTGCCCCCACTATTTCTCAATTTGAAAGGGAATTTATTTTCACAGAAGTCAACATCATTTGACTTTATGATCACTTTTGCATTTATATCATAAAACCTATACGCATTGTTCTTTATTGCATACCCAATGAACACACATTCATAGGCTCTACTGATGAGTTTAATTCGTTTGGGATCGAGGATTCTAACATAAGCCAAACATTTCCAAGTTTGAAAATAAGACAAGTTCGGTTGTCTTTTCTTCACTATCTTATAAAGAGATGTTTTGTTTTTAGATTTAGGAACTCTATTCAAAACATAGCAAATAAGAAATATATTTTCCACACACCAATGAGATGCAACACTAAGCATACTAGCAATAACTAATTTAATAAGAGTTATATTCCCTTTTTTTTTTCTTTCAACTTTACCATTCACTTTAAACAATTATGGTTCAGTTGTTCCATGTACAATTTCAGGAAATTTATAAAACTTATTTAAACAAATTAGAATCATACTTGGAACCTTTTAATTTTTCTACTAAATTGATTTTCAATTTTAGTTACAAAAATTCTTAACATATCAAGTGTTTCACTTTTATTTTATATTTCTAATTAACATCTCATCAAGTTTAAATATATCAAAGTGTAATAAATTTAAAGACTTAGATTCTCTAGCTACAAATTTATGTGAACTCTTTGTTATTTTAGTTTTTCAAAATCATTTAACAATAACTTTGAAATTAAACCGAAGTTACATAATTTTAAAATCAGATGTGTTCACATCACAAAGTATAGCATGTCAAAAATTAAAATCACACAACATATAACCAAAAAGGGACATGTTACTAATTTCAGCATTCAAATATAAAAAGACATATTAAAGTTCAACATTTAATTTAAATATGTCATTAGTGATGTACCTTAATAGATGATTTTATGAGTTATTTTATGAATTTTATGGAAGTGAGACTCCACATATTTGTCATCGGTCATCTGATACTTTGGGTAACAGCTCACTACATACTTATTTGTAGCATCTCAAACGTATCTAGCAGAATTGTTGGAACTGTAATATTAGTTGTGCATATCATCAACTAACAAGTCCATTAAGAATATAATTCTTATCATTATTCTCCCATGGGTTAATTCTTCAGCTTTCTTATCATTTTATGTTTTCTATAAACTGAAACAGTTTATTGAAATCAGAGGCAGCATAACCAAATCCAATAATCTCTTTGGTTGACATGGCAGAAAAAGTCTTAAAATTGTTATTTTGAGTTTCAATAACTATTTAAAAATCACAATTTATGTCACCGAAGATATTACTGGGTTGAGTCGCAGACTAGGTCGCTCTCTTTAAGACATTTCACGATACTGCCTAAATTGTGCAAGACAAACTATCAACCACGAAGTCCATAGGATAAAGCTGCACTGCAGAAAACCGTTCTAAAATTACACCCTCAATATAATAGTTAAAGCCACTCTTTGCAATATGATGATTAAAGTCACTCTTAATATGATACTATGACCATTCATAACTATGACATAACAACCACTCTTACGGCATAGCAACCGCTCTTACGACATAACAATTGCTAAAAAAAACGAAGGGACTATGACATAAGATATCGAAAGGACAAAAAAAAAAGGGAGAAGTGTCTCGAAAATTAGGTGAGAAGAATATGAAAGGGAGAAAAGAGAAAGTTGGGAAATACATCAAATTTTGGTGTACTTTTCATAATAGTTTGAAACTCATTATATAGTGATGGAAACAAATTCACATATGTTTTCTATCCAATGTAGGACTTTAATGTTTACATAGTTGAAAACTACTCAAAATATGAGAGTTTTCAAATTTGGAATTTCAAAAAATTATTTCCAAATGTGGGACTTGAATTTAAAAAATATGTTTCTTTCCACTTGAATTTGGGGTTTGAATTTTAAAATAAGTTTATTTCCACTTAAATTTACAAAAAATATTTATTTCCAATGTGTGACTTCAACAATTTTTAAATTCACACAATAACATACTTATGTTCCAACAATCCCACACTTGAATTTAAAAAAATGTTTCTGAAATAGCGTCAAACGCTTCTATAAGACGGTGCATAAACAAATGTGTCTCTTGACTTAAACCTTTGCATAAAAATAGATTGTGTTTGAAAGTGATTGTGTTAATCAAGATTTCGGGAAAGAGATTGTGTTAATCAAGCTTTTGGGAAAGTCTATTGACTACTTTGTGACGATGGATAAACTTAAAACCATTATTTTAAAAATCGGCTTCAACGTTGACTGGGTAAGATAATAGAGTCACGGGCCATTGGTGGAACGTTGGAGTCAAGAATTGAATTGCATGGTTGAACCAAATGACTCAGTTTTTTAAAAAAAAAAATGGTATATGTTTGAAAGTGTGTATGTGTGTGTGAAAAAACATGGATTTTATTTATATATATTGTTTGTGTAAATTTTTTACATTAATTATTGAATCTTTATCATTAAATTATTGCAAATGTTTGACTTTAACTATAATCATTTCTAAAGTCCTAATATGAGTGGTTGTGATTTGTCGAATATAAAACTTTGTACGTGAAAATTAATATAAAAAAATATATATACATATATACTTTATCTATTAAATTTAATTTATATATACTATTACCGTAAAGAATTTTTATATTGTTAATCAATCATAATTGTTAAATTATTAAAAAATATTTAATTTTTACCATAATTACTTATAAAATATGAATGATTGTAATGTGTTGACGGTATATGAAAATGTTTAACTTTCATTTATGCAAATAAAAATATGAAAAGTATGTTGGGGCATCTTTAATTTTTTTATTTTTCTTCTCGTGTGTGTCTTTTCTCCTCTGTTTATACTTCTTCGTATTTAATGCATTGAACTACGTTGGTTTAGAAAATCAGACAAGTCGCTGGTTTTGACTAAATCACATTGGCTTTGACCAGTTCGATTCCATGGCCGGTTTGGGCTGGTTTTTTAAACACTGCTGAAAGCTATTTGGAAGGTCCTAGGTGATATGGATATTGTTGATATTGGCCATGGATATTTCATGGTGAAGTTTGATGTAAGGGAATATCATGATAAGGCTTTTGATACCATTGATCTAATGTTGGTTTTGATCCATATATCGACCTATGTATAGAGTATTACGATAAAAGTATGCTACTTGCTTTAGGAGCAGTAATGGGTCGACCAAAGAAAAAAGATATAAGAATTATGGATGCATCTCGTGAGAGGTTTGCAAGAGTATGCATCTAGATTGATTTAAATATCCTCGTTGTTGGCCAAATATGGTTTCAGGACAAATGGTTTGACTTTGAGTAAGAAAGGTTTCACCTTTTGCACAAGAATTGTCTGATATATAGCCATGTTGCGAGAAATTTTGCTTTGATCGGGTTGGAAAAATCTTGGACGACAAATATAGAGAGTGGGACAGCGTCGCCAAATCAACGAACTCATCCACATGAAAAAATGTAGGCCAACCCTAACGTAACAGAAGGCGAGAAACAGGAAGATAAAGTCATGCATAATAGTTGTCCCTGGACATTGTAAGGTGTCCCTGATTCATCAAACACATTATTTAAAAATATTTTTTTTTCATAAATTATATTTTTCTTAGTAGTTTATCGTATAATCAATAAAATTTAATTAGTAATTAGTTTCATTTCATTTTAAAAAATAAAATAACAAAACGTAATTTATTAGATATTATTATTATTATTTTTGCAAAGACAATTTATTAATTATAAAAAATATCCACTTACGTCTTAAAATAGAACAATTCAGGTTTTTTCTAACGGAAGGACCCCACCTCCACATTTATATTTAAAATCGATGATGAAAAGTTAATAAACTTAAAAAAAAAAAAATGTACCACATCAGTCTTATCACTACAAATATTATTATTTTTTAATTAAAATATCCATTTTTTCCACGTGCGTACGGCAATCAAATGTCATTAATGTAACTCTTCAAGATCGTTAGTACCTAAATGTTGGTGTAACGGATGAGTTCATCCCATAGAGAAATATTCTTTTTTTTTTTTTTAATTTCGTAAAAATATATCAAAAGTTATAAAATATATCTAAATAACTCAAGTAACAACTCACCTTAGAACAAATAATGATATAAAAATAACAATAACAACAAAATATATATAAAGTTATGCATTTTCCTAAATATATATGATCCAAATATAATCAGACACACAGACAGACGTACATACATAAGTCACCTATACTAATGGAAAAAAATTAAATCAGTCACACAGGTGTCCACAAAGATGCATATGATATGCCATGAAATGATAATAATACTCAAAAGGTACATGTCACCACCCACTTAGATAATCACAAAAATCACAAGACACTTAGGCAACAAAAAAGATAACTATATTTTAAACACAAATCACCAGCTACTTAGGCAGCAAAAAAGATAACAATATTTTAAACACAAATTACCAGCTACTTAGGCAACCACAAAAATAACAGTATTTAAAACAAAAATCACCAGTCAATTACGCAACCACAAAGATAACAATATTTAAAACACAAATCACCAGCCACTTAAACAACCATAAAAACAAAATAATTCAGATTAATTTTTTTAATCACATAAAACATCAAATTTATATTCTCATGAATGTTCATGATTAGGGCTCAATAACTTCAACACATTAAATATACACGTGAACAAATATCTCAAAATCACCACTTTCATTTTACTAATCCATAAGATTCAATTTGACTACTTGTTATTGATAAAAATTAAAACTCATATTACCAAGAATACAATAACAATAACAATAAAAATTTTATTCCTTTCACTACAAAGATTTCGGCATTATAAAAATAAACTATACATTAATACATTTCAATAATCAATTTTCTCATATTATCAAAAATAAAAATATAAAATTCTCATCAATTTCCTCGTGACACATGTATTGTTCATAAAAGTCAATTTTAAAATTTTAAATGCTAAAAAAGTCAAGACTTAATATCAAATACATCGTAACAAACATATTACTGATGATATCATTATAAAAATTATAACTTTATAATTTAAAATACGTAAGGCGTTAAACATTTTTATTATATTAAATGTTTATATCCTTCAGTACTATAGAGTTATTAAATAAATAAGTCATCACATAGTTAGTCAACGGATCTCCACACATATATAATCTCTAATTTATTTATTTATTTTTCTTTATGATAATTTTTTTATAATTTTAATTTTGACGCATTGTTTTTTTATGTGAACATTTATAGTATATAATTTTTAGTTGTGTCTCTTGGAAAAACTAAATTTATCCAAAGAATTTTTTCTTTTTACTCAAATTATCTAAAAAAATTTACATTTATTAATTAATTATAATTATTAAACTATTAAAAATATTTAACTTTTAATATAACCACTTTTAAAATTATTTTCGTGAATATTTTTGGTTACTATAAAACAAAATTTACACAAAAATTGTTATACATTATCATAGGACAATTAAACTCTTTCATGATTGATTTTCTTGAATTATTAAAAAAATAGCTGGCTAGTCTAAGGTTCTTACCAAATCTAGTAAAAACTGCGAGTTCAGGACTCTATGTTTCCAATTTTAGAACGCTGGTTGGTGCGGTTCTGTTGTGAAGTGGTCCCTTATTTATTTTAGGAATGTTTTCTATCATTGATTAGCGGAGTTCACCTAAATTCAACCTAATAGATGCACAATTTTGTCTGTTTTGCAGAATTTTATTTTGTTAATCTAACTTATAGCTTTCGGCCTTAAGCCCTGAAAAGATGTAAAATTGCTTTTGCACGTTACTTAATACACACACCAACTTGTACATGAAAATGATTTATTTTTTGATTCAGCTGATAAGAACAAAATTTGTACTGGGTCATTCAATCGCATCTTAATAGTTAAGTTTTGGAGCTTAATTGTTACTTGTAAAATATTTACCTAATCAATACATCACAATTATTTATAGGTATAATTTTAAAAATAATTATAATAAAAATTAAATATTTTTAATAATTCAATAATTGTTCTTAAAATATAGTATAATTTTTTTTATATTAACAGTATATATAATTAAAATCCTATGTTTTATATCAAAAACAATTTAGTATATATTATTCTAGAATTATATAAATAAGAAATTGATAGAAAGACTATATAGTTGGAATGAAAAAGAGTTTATAACATTTTAACAAATTTTAATAGTTTAGAGACTAATATATGGTGAAAGTTGGCGAGATATGATGTAATAGTTTAGTTTAGAAAACAAGTTGATATTTTTCTAAAATGTGATAAATATTTTTTTTAGTAAAATGCCTTATATCCTTGAATATAGAGAGTATCACATAACGAAAACATATTCAAATATTTAGTGTACCGAAACATCAATTGAAAATTGATGCCCAAAAAGTCAAGTGTTATAAAAAAAATGTGCATGAAATAGGGATAAATGTGACATCAATTTGCTTTGACAAAAAGTGTGACATCTACTATATAAGCTAGAGGTGAGATTTTACTCTATGTGTGGACAAGGTTTGGGTTGGGAAGAATTTAGATGATTTAGATTTTCTAAAATACAATATTCCCTCCATTCGATATATTTAGTAATTTAAAAGTTTTTCATCTGGATTACAAAATCATTTAGTTGAAAAAAATATATATTTGTATTAAAATATTTTAAATTTTTTCCTTAATCATTTTATAAATTTATATTTTTCAGTGCAAATACTATAAATAAATATTATAAGAACATAGTTGGGAAATACTAATATTTAAATATTGTTGTCTTGCGAAATTTGATGTTTAACTGACTATCTGTATATTCAATTGATTAATCATTTTCTTGTTTGATTTGACGTTTGATTATGATTATGATTGTATGTTTGGTTAGTTTACATTTTTAATAATGATTTTCTTTAAGTCGGGAAAGTAACAGTGTCCATCAGCTTACATTTTTGATATTGATTCTCTTTACTAATGTAAAATGTTAAACTAATATCTAAGATTACAAGAAAAATAAATGAAAAACAATGAAAGAAAGTAAAAGTAAGTAAAAACTTGTTTGATTGTATGTGTTAAAAATAATTTTTATAATTGAGTATTTATAGATTTAAATTAACTAAGCAAACTACACTAACCCTAATTGCCACATTCTTAACCAACTAACTCACATATTAATTATATTGTACAAGATAATAATAACACTAATATAAATAATTACTCCTCAGTTGTAATAATTCAAATTGGCCTTGTCAACTAAGTTATTAACTTCCACATCGGCCAATACCATCCTCCATTAACGTTTTTTTAATGAAATAAGTTTATGAACTTAGTCATCTAATATCTTGTCCATGTTGCCTCTTCAAAATTTTTTTTAATCTTAAATATAAGAAAGTTTATAATTATTTTTATCATAATAAAATAACGAAATAAATACATAACGATAGCACTTTTAAGTACAATGTGTATGTAGGGAAGGAGGGAGGGGTTGGGCCTCTGCATCCGTCACAATTGCTTCCTTGCTCATAATATAAGACTTTAAATACGCACAAATTAAAAAAAAGTTTAACTACTTTTGTTGATATTATATTATATTATAATGAAGACTTATTTTGTAAAAGTATCATTCATTAATGATTCATTAATGATATGAGGAATAAATATTATGTGAATTGGAAAAAGAGATAAATAAGACAAACAACATTAATAGTTTATTTAAAAAATATTATTTTATTCATATTTTTTATAAAAATATATGTTATTAAATCTTTTTAACGAATTTTATTGTCTGATGTAGTCCTATTCATGACACTATAAAAAAAAAAAACTTATATTGAGAGGGGGAGAGAGTATATTTTTTCCTCGTCATATTTTATGTTCATGACAAAACTTACATTTATTGTTTGACACTAATATATCAATGACATATGGATATATAGTGTGACGTCCGTTTATTGAATACAAAGCTCTAGAATTGAGATTATTCACCTTTTTCTTCTCATCTTATTCTTTCTTTCTAGATTAATGACAAAACCCACTTACATTATTTATTGTTTCACGTTAAGGTAAAAGTGTGAAACCACTAATTGATGTTTTCAAAAAAAGTTTAATTACTAGAACTAACAATTTAATTAAGAATTCCAATGTAAATAAACAAACCCCTATGGAGGGGAATATTGGCAACATCACAAATAGTTAGGTTCCAATTTGTCACATAGTTGCGCAAAAATTCAACTCTTCAAACTAAACGCGTTGAACAATACCACCAAACACAACACAACAATTAAATACCAAATATGAAACCTCTTCAAAATACTATACATCTTCCAACACCTTTATCATAAAAACATGTAAAAATAAAACTTTCTTATTTCTCACAAACACAAAAATTCATCCTAAAAAAAAAAGCCATGCAACTCCATAATCTTTGCATTGTTTTACCACCAAATTCAGGTGAAATAATGAAACAGAATGAAAAGGGTCATCAAAAATCTTTTCAATCTTCAAAGAAACAAAAAGTTAAGTCCAAAAGGCCTTCAAGGTCTTGTGGTGGACAACAACAAGTTCTTGATTTGATTCATGATTCATTAAACAAGTTATGTAGTTTAAGGTTGTGGAAATTTTGCCAGCATGGGGGGATACAAAAAGAGAAAAAGAAGAACACTTCAAGTGTGGTTTTTCATGACATGGATGGTGTTCAATTTGCTGTCAAGATTGGTAGAGACAATCCAAGGATTTTCAGCTATGCAGAACTTTACATAGGTTCAAATGGTTTCAATGAAGAACAAGTTTTAGGGAGTGGTGGATTTGGCAAAGTTTACAGAGCTGTTTTACCAAGTGATGGAACTTTGGTTGCTGTCAAATGCTGTTTATCAGAAAAAGGGAAGCAATTTGACAAAAGTTTTCTAGCCGAGTTAAACGCAGTAGCCGATCTTCGACACAAGAATCTTGTGAGGTTAAGAGGTTGGTGTGTTCATGAAGATCAATTACATCTTGTTTATGATTACATGCCGAATCGCAGCCTTGACCGTGTACTCTTCCGAAGGCCTAAGAATTCGAAAGGCGATGATTCGATTCTCGGTTGGACACAAAGAGGTAAAATTGTTAAAGGCTTAGCTGCTGCATTGTATTATTTACATGAACAATTAGAGACTCAAATCATTCATAGAGATGTTAAAACAAGTAATGTTATGCTTGATTCACATTACAATGCTAAGTTAGGTGATTTCGGAATGGCAAGATGGCTAGAACATGAACTTGAGCTTGAATTCAAGTACAATTTCAATCAAAACAATAGTAAGAAAACATCAAGTAGAATTGATCATTTCAAGTTAGGACAAACATCAAGAATTGGTGGAACAATTGGTTATCTTCCACCAGAAAGTTTGCAAAAACATAGCAATGGTACTACTTCAAAATGTGATGTATTCAGCTTTGGTATAGTTGTTCTTGAAGTTGTATCAGGAAGGAGAGCAATAGATCTAACATACCCAGATGAGAAAATCATTTTGGTTGATTGGATTAGAAGGCTTTGTGATGAAGGGAAGGTTCTAGAAGCAGCTGATACTAGACTAGTACATGATGTTGATGGATCATACAATTTTTCTGAGATGAAACATTTTATTCATATAGGCTTACTTTGCACACTTCATGATCCAAATTTGAGGCCTAATATGAAATGGGTTGTGGAAGCACTTTCTGATGTTTGTTTCAAACTTCCTTCACTTCCTTCATTTCTTTCACACCCTCTTTATATCTCTTTGTCTTCGCCTTCTGAGACTAGTCCTAGTAGCATAAGTGGAACTAATTCAGCCACAGAAAATGCTAGCTTAATCACAAACTATAGTACTTCATCAAACTATGTCACAGCTCCAATGGAAGAAACAGTTTATGCAACTGCTGAACAAAAAAACAGTGGAAATTGTGGAATTGGAATCATCTCTTCTAAGAGCATGAACCATCAAAACAAGGGAAAATTTCCTGTGGTTGAAACTCCAAGAGAAATATCATACAAGGAGATTGTTTGTGCTACAAGTAACTTCTCAGAGTCAAGAAGGGTAGCTGAACTAGACTTTGGAACAGCTTATCATGGGATAATTGATGATAATTGTCATGTTTTGATAAAAAGGTTGGGGATGAAGACGTGTCCTGCGTTGCGCGATAGATTCTCGAATGAACTAAGGAATCTAGGAAGGCTTCGGCATCGGAATTTGGTTCAGCTTCGAGGATGGTGTACTGAACAAGGAGAGATGCTTGTTGTTTATGATTACTCAGCAAGTAGGATTCTTAGTCAAAAGCTTCTTCAGATTCATAACAACAAATGTGGCAATGGAGATTCTGTTCTTCAATGGAATCATAGGTACAATATAGTGAAATCACTTGCTTCTGCAGTTCTTTATCTACATGAAGAATGGGATGAAAAAGTGATTCATAAAAACATTACTTCTTCAGCTGTGATTCTGGAACAAGATATGAATCCAAGGCTCACAAGTTTTGCATTAGCTGAGTTTCTGTCAAGGAATGAGCATGGCCATCATGATGCAGCCAAAGATACTGACAAATCGGTTCGGGGGATTTTTGGTTACATGTCTCCGGAATACGTCGAATCGGGTGAAGCAACTACAGCTGCTGATGTTTATAGTTTCGGTGTAGTGGTGCTTGAAGTTGTCAGCGGAACAATGGCAGTCGATTTTCGGTATCAAGAGGTTCTTTTGGTGAAGAAGGTTCATGAATTTGTGATAAGGAAAAGACCATTGAAGGAAATAGCTGATATAAGACTCAATGGTGAGTATAATGAGAAAGAATTGATGAGGTTGGTTAGATTAGGAATTGCATGCACTTCTTGTGATCCTAAATTAAGACCAAACATGAGACAAATTGTGAGCATACTTGATGGAAATGATAAATTGCTCAACATGAAAAACAAGGAAAGGAGGGAAGAATGGAGAGAAACAAATGCTAGTTCTTTGTCAATGATTAGGAGAATTCAAGCTCTAGGAATACAGTAAGAAGTTATACAAGAAATTGGACTAATCAAATGGTAACTAGGGGCCGTTTACTTTATGAAAACAAGTCGTATTTTCATTTCTTAAATTGTGTTAATTTTACTCGATAATATAAAGGTAAGAGACTTTTGAAGTGAACAATTGTCTACATTTTTAAAAACAATGAAAATGTCAACAAAAAAAAACTGTTTTCATTATTTTCAGAAATGCATCTTTGTTAACTAGCATTTCATCTTATTTCCATGATAGTGGTTTACTTTAAGAGTCTCTCATCAAGATAAATGAATACACATTTTAGGAAATGAAAATAAAATACACTTTCTTGTTTCAGCTCTGTATGCATTTTTTTGTTTGTTATTTTGTTTGATTATGTTTTTTCTATGTTGTACATAATTGAAGCTTAATGTATTAGTGCTATGTTTCTATTTACATACATGTGTTCTAATTTTCAATGCAACAAGCAAAGTGTGTAAATTTATACAATTGTTCTTAAGAAAATGAGAAAATTCAGGCTTATACACATTCAACATAATGTGTAACTTCAAGCACTCCTATGAAATGCATTGTGTAATTTGTTTTCATGCATCTATTCATCAACATCAATGCCAATCCAATTAATTAAACCAAAGAGGAATTCAATGAGTGTGACTTGTCCATTCTTGTCCCAGTCCATTTCTCCTGTGATGAAGAAATAGCCGGAAAGAAAATTCAGAAAAAGTAGTATGTAGAATGATTAAATATGTTTTTAGTCCTTATAAAATTCACGGCTTTTTGAGTCTCCACAAAAAAATTGTTCAATTTTATTCCCTATTTTGCTTTACAGGGACCAAAAGTTACGTAGAGACTATAAAAGGATTAAATATAAATTTAACTCTAAAAATAAGAATGAAAAAAACAAAGGAAACAACAAACTATAAAAGAAGAATGGAAATGAAGTAAACAATACTGAATCTGTTTTCAGTGATGTGTGCTGGGGATCTTTCTCTAGGATGAGTCTCATTCATTGTCCTCACCATGTCCTTCTTGTCAAGCTTTCCATCACCATTTTTATCAAAAAACAGAAATATTTCAACTATAGTATCAAAAACTTCTCCAAGTTGTGCTAATTTTGCCTTTGGTGACTGAGACAAAAAAAATAGTCATAATATAATATCATATGGTTTTATAAGTGGTTTTAAATTGTGGTCTGCAACTGCAATTAAAATTGAAATATAACAGTTTTAGAGGCTTCCACAATGCTATTGCAACCGCAATTGCAGCTGCATCTACTACACGTGTCTGCATTTTACTTCAATATAAAGGTTCACAGTGTATCTGCAATGTGAATGCAACCACAATTTAAAAGCATTGTATCAATTTCAAGATCAAGAAAACTTATAAATCAACTTTCTGAAGAATACATTATCAGAGGATAAAGGTTCTGTTAGGATATGGATGAGGCATAGAAGAACAATAAATTCATTGAACTGTATTCCCTTGCTTCCATCAATATCACAGTAATGAAAAATACTCTCAATGTCTTGCTCTTGAAGATGAAGTTGCAAGTGTTCTAAGAAAATTTCCAGTTCATGAGGCTCTATGGATCCATTAGAGTCCTCATCTATGAAAATATACAACATAAAATATGTTAGTTTTCTATCAAAAGAATGTTTTATAAACCAAATCGAACCATATAGTTCAACTGGTTCATTGTAAACCAGTATTGTCTATGGTTCAATTATATGATTGGTTTTTTCAACAATGCTTTTATCCATATTGAATCGAACCAAATAGTTCAACTGGCTAACCGTGAACCAATACTGTATATGTTTCAGTTATTTGAGAGGTTCAATCATGGTTTTAACCCTGTTCGAGTGACATAAAGCAGTTGAACCATGACCTAAAACTCTTACCGGTTCGATATCTAGTTTGGTTTTTAAAACATTGGTATCAAAATTTAGAGTTTGTTGGAATGTGGCATTTGAAACTTACCATATTGTTCAAACATTCCTCTTAATGTTTTTAGTCTCTCCTTGAACATAGGGAACAGCATAACTATACTATCAATTGATTTCAATTTGCTTTGTCCGAATTTGTTTCTTCTTATTTCAGCTATTTTCTTTTCAAGCTTCCTTTCCAAGCTCTTTTTCTCACTTGATTTACTAATACAACAAATTATTGCTCCCATTTTATTGGCAAAGACTTCAAGAAAAAAGGCAAAAGGTAAGATTAAACATTTCCTGTAATGAGTTATAATGAAACAGAAAGTTACTAAAAATAAATATTCATACTATATCATGTTTAAATTAATTGTGTCCATAAGATTTAACCTCAGTTGTAACAGATTAAATTTCATCACTAACGGTTATAAAATAGTTAATATTATTATTTTAATGAACATTACTTTCTTCTCTCTTTGAATTTTTCCGACTAACAATAAATATTATGATGAAAATATTAACTAATTTTCTCTCTTAAAAGGATAAACTTGTAAAAACATTATCAATTATTAATAAATTTAATACAACTAATAGCTTTGTTAATTCCCATGATTTTATCTACGGAGTGCTGTATTCAGGGACAAAAGTAGTAATAACTTGTCCTTTAAAAAAATAATGTTTAACGTTAAACATGTGTTGATTTTCCACCAGTCACAGAAAACAAATTGTTCAACTCTTAAATTAGGCAAAATTCAACATTGATTAGGTCAAAGAGAATGTTTTCAATTTGAAAACTGGAGACTAATAGTCTTTTATTCTGTATTCTTTCACTTTGAGATAAATCAAATGACCAAAATGGAAAGAGAAAAAAATTCCATAAAGAACATCCAGAACAAATCAAGTTCACATTATGGCATGCAAAATTCATACAAACCCATATATGTATGCACAATTTTCACTAGAAATTCTCAGTTCTTCATATCTTTCAAAGTCAAACCATTACAACTTTTAGATACTACGTGTCGTCCTCAATATAAGATAAAGTTAGATCAACAAAAATTGATATACCTGGTTCAAGATTTGGACAAGATATATCAACTTTTAGATCAAAAACATCAATTTTTATTGATTCAACTTTCTCTCATATTTAGGACTAGAGGGAGTATTCAAGTAAAATGCAAATTCTAAATATTCTCAAATGCACAACAAGACATGTACTACTAGATTAAACTAGAGAAAATGAACATGACAGCAACAAAAAACATACTCACAGATTTCCTTGTCTTTGGCTACATATATTTTAAGAACAACTGTAGAGTCATAAGGAAGTATACTATATATATGCAAACATCTATGAAAAAGGGAAGCACCTAGAAACTTTTAAAGAAAAGAAAAGATGAAAATAGAAAAACAAAGTATAGTGGATTCCAAAAGGGAGATGCTATAATTACATTGAGTGTTAGTTATTCTCTCTTCAAGTATATCAAAATTAAAGGGTAATGAAGGAATATATTCCATTGACTTAACAAACTGAGAATAATGCTTATTCGTTATTTGATTGATGGTGTTTCCAACAAACTAAAACTAAAAGAAAAGGACAATTCAAAATAATTACAAACTTACAATAATAAGGTTTTCATGATATCGTTTGTTATAGATATCATGTTGAGAATCGCAGTGTAAATTAATCACAAAATTTTACAAATTTGATTAAAATGATTTTGTATAATAACTTAAATTAAGTTTTTTCATTGTTATAAGATCTCTAGAGTAAAAAAAAAGTATGAAGCAATAGATTTTGGTCACGCCTAACGTATGATTCTTTTTGCAAAGAATGAAATGTGATGGGAAATTCAACAACAAATAACGATAACAACTCTAACAGAGCAATATGCAGCGGATAATCAATTTCCTATACTTGCAAGAATCTGTGAGGAGCAATCAACAAATAATTACAGCAAATAAAATCACCATCACAAAGGACACAATAATTTTAACGTGGAAAAATCTTCTCAATGTGAGAAGTAAACAACCACGGGACCAAGCCAGTAATAAAGCTCTACTATGATCAAAATATGGGTACAAGAGAGTTTCAAATATGGCACGGCACGAATTCGTGCTCAGTAACCAACCAAAAACAGCAAGGTAACCAGCACAACAATCAGCCAAAACAATGAGAAAACAAGCATGAAATTGAGAACAAAGTTCAGCAAAAAAACTAGAAAAACTGCTACTATCCGAGTTCAATTGCTCCCACCTCAGACCTCTGATCGACGATCCAAACGGTCAGATTTAAGTACCACGAGTCATGAACCTTCTGTCCAAATGTCAGCCCGATCCGACGGTGAACGAAGGAGAAATCGCGAATCTAGTACAGCTGCTCTGTTTTATGCGAAAATAGGGTTTACTCTTCCTCTCTCACTTTTCTCTTTGCCTCACTCTCTGAGTTCAGCTCTCTCTAGCCCTCTAATCTGACCTCTCTCCACTTGGTTAAGTGAGACTCATGGGCTTGCACATATTGGGCCTTTCTCCACATAGGACGGGAGCCCAAAACCTAACATATCTCCCCCTCACAACTATGTGGAGGTGACCGCCAAACCAGCGATCTCACAACAAGTTTCAAACTTGCTTCTTAGTAATGCCTTGGTCATCATATCAGCACCATTATCATTTGTATGAACCTTGACCAATTCCAACAACCTAGCATCCAAAACATCACGTATCCAATGATACCTAACATCAATGTGCTTGGACCTAGAATGAAAGGTTGAATTCTTACCAAGATGAATTGCACTTTGACTATCACAAAATAGCAAGTACTTATCTTGAACAAAACCAACCTCCTGCAAGAATTTCTTCAACCATAACAATTCCTTGCATGCTTCTGTAATGGCAATGAACTCTATCTCAGTAGTGGACAATGCAACACACCTCTGCAATCTGGATTGCCATGCCACAGCTCCCCCTGCAAACTTAATCAAGTAGCCTGAAGTAGACTTTCTGGAATCAATGTCTCCAGCCATATCAGAATCAGTATATCCCACAAGAGTAGGCTTATCACCTCCAAAACAAAGCCTCAAACTGGTAGTACCACGAAGATACCTCAAAATCCATTTCACAGCATTCCAATGCTCTCTACCTGGATTAGACAGAATCTACTAACTGTACCAACAGCATGTGCAATATCAGGCCTTGTACACACCATTGCATACATTAAACTACCCACAACAGATGCATAAGGAACTGCGTTGCATATCTGATTTTTCAGCTTCATTGGGAGGACTCTAACTAGTACTCAATTTAAAATGAGTAGCAAGAGGAGTACTTACAGCCTTAGCATTTTCCATCTGGAACCTCTGTAACGCTCTTTCAACATAGTGTTCTTGTGACAGCCAAAGTTTCTTCTTGTTCTTGTCACGCATGATTCTTATACCAAGAATCTGCTTAGCAGCTCCCATGTCTTTCATGGCAAATGACTCGCCCAATTGCTTCTTCAACTTGTCAATCATGGAAATATTTTTCCCAACAATAAGCATGTCATCAACATACAATAACAGGATAATGAAATCATCATCAGCAAACTTTTTAACAAAGACACAGTGATCAGAAGTAGTCTTCTTGTAGCCTTGCTCACACATAACTGACTCAAACTTCTTGTACCACTGACGCGGGGCCTGCTTCAAACCATATAGACTCTTTTTGAGCCTACACACATAGTCTTCCTTGCCTTTAAAAAGAAAACCATCAGGTTGCTTCATGTAAATCTCTTCCTCTAAATCACCATGAAGGAAAGCAGTTTTTACATCCATTTGCTCTACCTCCAAATCAAGAGTAGTAGCCAAACTCAACACAGTTCTAATGGATGACATCTTCACCACAGGAGAAAAAATCTCATTGAAATCAACACCCTTTCTCTGTCTGAAACCTTTCACAACCAATCTGGCTTTATATCTTGGAGATGTAGAATTGCTTTCTTGCTTCACTCTGAAGATCCACCTGTTTTCCAAAGCCTTCTTTCCCTTAGGTAGTTTCACCAAATCAAAAGTGTGATTATCATGCAAAGACTTCATTTCATCTTGCATAGCATCCAGCCACTTCTTCTTTTTATTACTCTCTATGGCTTCATCATAATATTCAGGTTCGCCTCCATCAGTCAAGGTAACATAGTCATCAGAAGGATACCTAGTGGATGGTTTCCTCTGCCTAGTAGACCTCCAAACTTGAGCATGAGGTGGTTCAAGAGCATCACCAAGATCCTCATCTTGTGACATCTCATGTTCTTCTTCAGCATCATCATTAGGAACATCAAAATCATCTCCAAGCTGCTGATCAGAAACATCACCATGTTGCTCATCATTCTGAACATTATTTTCAGCAATATCCAGATCATGTATAGGCATCCGAACTGGACCAACATCAGACAAACCATTATCAATCTCAGGTGTAGTCTTCTCCATCTTATCAATGTCTTCAATGGTTTGGTCTTCCATGAACTTCACAGCACGGCTTCTAATAGCTTTCTTCTCAACTAGATCAAACAGCTTGTAGCCAAATTCATCCTGACCATAACCGATAAAGATGCACTGTCTGGTCTTCGCATCCAACTTGGATCTATCATCCTTTGGAACATGCACATATGCTTTGCAACCGAAGACACGCAAATGATCATACCTGACATTCTTGCCAAACCAAATCTTGTCTGGCACCTCAGCATTCAAAGCAACTGCATGACTCAAATTAATAACATGCATTGTCGTGTACAATGCTTCACCCCAGAAATGCTTAGGCAACTTTGCTTCAGAAAGCATACACCTAACTCTTTCAATCAATGTCCTGTTCATTCTCTCTGCTAAACCATTCAGCTGAGGAGTTTTAGGAGGAGTCTTTTCATGTCTGATACCGTGCTGCTTGCAATAAACATCAAATGGTCCACAATACTCACCACTATTGTCAGTACGAATGCATTTCAACTTCTTGCTTGACTGTCTCTCCACCATAACATGGAACTCTTTGAATTTCTCCAGAACTTGGTCTTTTGTCTTCAAAGCATAGACCCAAAGCTTTCTGGAACAATCATCAATAAAAGTAACAAAGTAAAGTGCACCACTAATTGACTTTACCTTCAACGGGCCACAAACATTAGAATGCACCAATTCAAGCAACTCTGACTTCCTTGAGGATAGATGTTTCTTGAAGGATAATCTAGTCTGCTTACCAACCATGCAATGAGAACATTTCTCCAACTCTGCACTCTTTAATCCCGGAAGTACATCCTTTTTAGCTAAACAATTCAGCCTCTTTTCACTTATATGACTAAGCCTGCAGTTCCACAAAGAAGCCTCCATATCCATGGCATTCACACTGTCTTTAGCAACCAATGCTTTAGTCCAATACCGTTTATTAATTTTTTCCCCTCTGGCCACAACTAAGTTACCTCTGGTGAGTTTCCATTTTCCTGAACCAAAGTGATTATCATAACCACCATCATTAAGCATCTGCACAGAGATCAAATTAAAGCGAACATCTGGAGCATGTTTGACTCCTCTAAGCAACAACTGCACTCCCATGTTGGTCTGCAAACAAACATCACCAATACCAACTACCTTGGACACACTATCATTACCCATCTTTAACACTCCAAAGTCACCAGAAGTGTAAGATGTGAAGAACTCCTTCCTTGGTGTAACATGCAGTGTAGCACCACTATCAATAATCCACATGCTTTCATCTGATACAAGATTGACTGAGTCATAGTCACGGAGAATAATCAGATCATCATAAGTAGCAGTAGTAACACGGTCATCATCATCATGATTCTTATCTCTTTGCTTACTGTTATTGTTTTTGCTCTCCCTTTTCCAAATGAAACAGTTCCTCTGTATGTGCCCCATTTTGTGACAGTAATTGCACTCCACATTCTTGTGTCTGGACTTGGACTTACTTCTGTTGTTCTCTCTACTCGCACTTTTGTTATTCTGTCTGTTACCTTTCGGTTCCTTTCTTTGACTTCGGCCCCTGTTCTCAGTGACAAGTACCTCGGAATGAGATGAAGTACCATGTGCATTCCTTCTCATCTCCTCATTAAGAACACTTCCCTTTACACTTTGCAAAGAGACAACACCATCAGAAGCTGAGTTTGCAAAGAATGAAATGTGATGGGAAATTCAACAACAAATAACGATAACAACTCCAACAGAGCAATATGCAGCGGATAATCAATTTCCCATACTTGCAAGAATCTGTGAGGAGCAATCAACAAATAATTACAGCAAATAAAATCACCATCACAAAGGACACAATAATTTTAACGTGGAAAAGCCTTCTCAATGTGAGAAGTAAACAACCACGGGACCAAGTTAGTAATAGAGCTCCACTATGATCAAAATATGGGTACAAGAGAGTTTCAAATATGGCACAAATTCGTGCTCAGTAACCAACCAAAAACAGCAAGGTAACCAGCACAACAATCAGCCAAAACAATGAGAAAACAAGCATGAAATTGAGAACAAAGTTCAGCAAAAAAACCAGAAAAATGGCTACTGTCCGAGTTCAATTTCTCCCACCTCAGACCTCTGATCGACGATCCAAACGGTCAGATTGTAGTACCACGAGTCATGTACCTGCTGTCCAAATTTCAGCCCGATCCGACGGTGAACGAAGGAGAAATCGCGAATCTAGTACAACTGCTCTGTTTTATGCGAAAATAGGGTTTACTCTTCCTCTCTCACTTTTCTCTTTGTCTCACTCTCTGAATTCAGCTCTCTCTAGCCCTCTAATCTGACCTCTCTCCATTTGGTTAAGTGAGACTCATGGGCTTGCACATATTGGGCCTTTCTCCACATAGGAAGGGAGCCCAAAACCCAACAAAATGATAATTCACTTATTCCTTGAATTTGTTATGGATTACCATCATCACCACAACCAATGCTATTGCTCTAACTGGGTGGACTTGAACCACCATCACCATTTTGACTAGGCGTTTGATATAAATTTGAGACATCTCCACCAGTTATTTCTTCAATCTCATCAATAGAATCAATATGGAGCCATTCTGAATTTTGGGTTCCATGTCTTCTCGACTTCTTCTCATGGTATTTCTCATTTTTAAATTCATGTTGTAGAATGCTTTTGTATGTATATAGCTAAATATAATGAACTCAAGATCCATCTAACAACCACCATTCAACTAAATAAAATAAAAATTATGGTAAAAATTATCAATTTTTCATAATTATATATCAACAAACACAAATTTTAAATCATACTAGGTTTCATTTATGACCAAACTCTTTGAGATTGTAAAATTCCAAAGGTCTCTTGTTTAACTCCAAAAAGTAACAACTACAAGCATCAATATACCACATAAGTCTTTAAATGAATATTATACAATAAAAGTATTTAACAATGACGGACTATTCCAAATTGGAATTGTGAATTGAGAAAGTAACCTTAAGAGTAAATCAATAATTAGTAATTCTACATCAAAATCAAATACATGTATGGAAAAATAAATAAATATATAGACACAAACCTGCTTATTGCAAATCAAAATGAATGTAAATTCATCTTTTTTCAATGATTGCATTATGATAGGGGTGGCAACAACAATTTTCCTCAATAGCTTGTTTGGCTCTATCGACCATTTCATAAATAAAAAATCATATTGTTAGTTTATCACCACCATCCACCAACTTCATGTTGGGGGCTCACTCTCCGAGTGGAACCCACCAATTTTATTAATATTATTATAATTATTATTCGTATTAATATTGTTATTATTATTATTATTATTATTATTATTGAAATAAAAGAAAATAAAAGGTTTTAATTGACTTGGCCCATGTGAGAAAGAAAATGACTTAAATTCTAATTATAATAATAAAAAGGAATAGTGTCAAGGAAGAAGCAGAAATAGGCAGTTGCGTGCACAGTAACGAGAAATAGAAAACTTCTACCACTGAGTTTGTAACAGGTGTGTAGCAAACTTGTTCCGTTTGATCAACAAATTTAGTATGTTACTTCTACCACTAAGTTTGTAATTTTAATATACAATCAGTCTGAGTAATAGTTATTTTGTCATGCGCACTTTAGTGGAAGGTTGTTATAATGTTGTTGTTATTGTTGATTAATGTTCCCTAGTGTTACTAGGAAGACTTTGGTGTACCCATCAATTATTATAGTGGAAGACATGTTATATAGTAAAGATTTGTATGATCCTATAGAGGGTAACTCTGCTAAACCCACAGATAATTATGATGCTGACTGGAAGAAGATGAATAGAAAGGCAGTGGTGTTGATATGGCAGTGGTTGAAACAGAAATAGATGCTAACAAGATGTGGAAATATTTAAAGAGTTGTATGAACGAAAG
Source organism: Cicer judaicum (assembly GCA_037974835.1). NCBI lineage: Eukaryota > Viridiplantae > Streptophyta > Magnoliopsida > Fabales > Fabaceae > Cicer > Cicer judaicum. The sequence continues at coordinate 573,148 of JBBPBS010000549.1, read as the reverse complement.
AATGTGGAAATAAAGCATTCTTGATTCGGAAGCTAGTGAATATGAAATACAAAGATTGAGATTCATTGGCAGAGCATATGAGTATTTTTCAAAATACAGTGAATTAGTTAACAACCGCAAAAATTAAATTAGATGATGAGTTGCGAGCGTTGTTATTGTTGAGTTCCTTGCTTGATAATTGGGAAGTCCTTATTGTAACAATTGACCAATTCATCTCCAAAGGGTCCCTAGTGGTTGCAAAGGAGCAAAGTTCCACTTCTCTCTATAAGATGTCTACGAAGTTATGCAAGGAAGAAATGAATGCATTTGAAGATGGATCTTCTAATTTATGGCGTATGCGTCTCGATCACTTGAGTGATACAGGACTCGATATACTTGCGAAGAAAAAATTTCTTCCTGTGAAAGGTACGTCTCTAAAAACTTGCACTCATTGTTCTGCTTGAAAACAACATAGAGTTTCTTTTCATAATACTGGTCCTCATAGGATGCAAAATATTCTTGATTTAGTTCATACTGATGTTTGTATGATGAATAATAAATCTCATGGCGGTGCATCATATTTTGTTACTTTTATTGACGACCACTCTAGAAAAGTATGAGCATTTCCTTTGAAATCTAAAGACCACGTACTTGGAGTCTTCAAGCACTTTCATGTCAGTGTTGAAAGAGAAAAGGGAAGGAAATTGAAATATGTTCGATCAGATAACAGTGATGAATATAAAGGTCCATTTGAAGAGTACTGTAGAGAACATGGAATCAAGCTTGAGAAAATAGTTCCAAAGATACCTCAACATAATGGTGTTGTAAAGAGAATGAATCGTACGATTAATGACAAAATAAGATGTATGCTCTCTTATGCAAAATTATCGAAATCTTTTTGGGGTGAAGTAATGAAAATTGTAGTGGATTTGATCAATCTTTCTCCTTCTATTCCACTTGATGGTGATGCTCCAAATATTGTGTGGACAGGGAAAGATGTTTCCTACCGTCATTTAAGAGTGTTTGACTGCAAATGTTTTGTTCATGTTCCAAGAGATGAGAGGTCCAAACTTGACAATAGATCCAAATAGTGTATATTTTTCGGTTATGGTGATGAAGAATTTGGTTATAGATTGTGGGCTCCGATTGACAAGAAAATTATCAGAAGCTGAGATATGATATTTCTTGAAGACCATACTATTAAAGATTTTGATAAAGGTGAAAACAAAAAACAAATTCCATAAGTTACATTGATGTTGCGCCTAAGCCACCTATAGAAAATTTTGTTGATGGGGGAGATATACAGGTAAATGATGAGAATGTAACTGATGATCATGTACCTCATCATGATGAACAGGTTCCATTTGAACCACCAATCGAGTTTGAGTTGAGAAGATCTACTATAGAACGTCAACATTCTCAAAGATATCCTCCATATAAGTATGTGATGGTCACTGATAGTGGAGAGCCATAGTACTATCAATAAGCTATTCCAAATATTGATAAAAGAAAAGTGGTTGAAAACCACATAAGAAGAGAGGAATTCCTTGCATGAGAATCACACATTTGTTTTGGTAAAGTTGTCTAATGTCAAAAAAGCACTCAAGAACAAATGGGTATACAAGATAAAGGCAGAAGATAATAGTTCTCAACCAAGATACAAAGCAAGATTGGTTGTGAAATATTTTAATTAGAGAAAATGTATTGACTTCGGTGAAATTTTTTTACTTGTGGTAAAGATGTCTTTTATTCGAGTTGTGCTTGAGTTAGCAGCTAGTTTGAACCTAGAAGTTGAACAACTTGATATGAAAATTGCATTCCTTCATGGTGATTTAGAGGAAGAGATCTATATGGAGCAACCAGAGGGTTTCAAAGTCAAAGGTAAAGAGCAGCTTGTGTGTAAATTGAAGAAAAGCTTGTATGGGTTCAAACAAACACATTGACAATGGTACAAGAAGTTTGATTCTTTCATGGAGAAACATGGGTATGGTAAAACTACTTTTGACCATTGTGTGTTTATCAAGAAATTCTCTGATGATGATTATATTATTCTCTTGTTATATGTGGATGACATGTTAACTATTGGTCATGACACTAAGATTCAATCTCTAAAGAAAGATTTGAACAAGTCTTTTGCAATAAAAGACTTGGATCCTGCAAAGAAAATTATGGGCATGAGAATTACTCGTGATAGGAAGAATAATAAATTTTGGTTGTCTCAACACAATTACATTGAGAAAGTGTTAGAGGTTTAAGATGAGCAATTGTAAACTTGTTAGTACTCCACTTGCTACTAATTTCAAATTGAATTCTGATCAATGTCCTACTGTTGAGACAAAATCTCTCTCAAATGGTTTTAATGATAACATAATTATTTAAAAGATTATGATTGTGGTTAATGACTAATTTGTGGTTAATGGTTAATGATAACAAAATTATTTAAAAGATTATTTAAAACAGGTTACTCATCATTAAGATAAAAGGAGAAAAATCTAACTCAATCCATCAAGTCTTCAAAATTGGAGGATAGACAGGCAAGAAGATGAACCCTTGAGATGATGAACTTTCAAAGATGCAAAATATTCAATATCACTGAAACAATGATTTCTTGTCATAAAGAGAAGACAAATCAGTGTCAAAGAATGAATGAAAAAGCAATTTATATGAAGAGATCAAATGCCAAAGTTTATATGATAGAGGATGGGCTGTAAGAGGATGGACCTCTAGTTCACTTCATCCTCACATGTTGAAAATGACCTAACACATCAACGTACAAAAAGGCTATAGCTAACAAGACAAAAATATAGTCTTACATGTCTTGAAGAATAAAAAAGGAAAATGACAACTCATGTCCAAGTTTCTAGGAGGATTGAACCTCCTATACGAGGATGGACTAAATCAGTCCAAAGGACAACTGGATGACATTTTTGTAGTTATGATTAATGACCTTGGACTTTTTGATTAAGTCCCCAACAGTCATAAAGTGTTTTGACACATGGATAGAGCATCACAAAATCACTATAAAAGGAAATGAGCTCTTCATCATCAAACACACAACAACACTACATAAAAAGAGCAATTCTAAAAACTATCAAGAGCAATTTCCATCCTCTCTTTATACTTTCTATAATCTTACACTATATCTTTAAAATATCTGTTCGAAAGTGTTAAGAAAGGAGAAACATCATATTACTCATATCACTTTGTAATTTTGAAGCTAGTTACACTTGGAAATAGTTGAAACTTGTAAAAAACAAAGTTGTAAACTTGGTGAGGCTAAATAATACATGAAGTGTAGCTAAGCTTTGTGAGAGGTTAATCTGTTTGATCCTTAGTAAAATACTCATAAGTGTATAAGGACTGGATGTAGCATTCATTTGGTGAACCAGGATAAAATTGTTTATATCATATTCTATATTTTCTCTTTTATTTATTCAGCTCAAATTTAAAGTATTAAATTTCTATTATCTGATTATCGTCTTCTCAGAGAGGATAGTGATTTAAGACACTTGAGAAAATTTTGAAACAACAATATCCCTATTCACCCCCCCC
>JBBPBS010000549.1:422992-569402 GCA_037974835.1 Cicer judaicum | reverse complement strand
CCCCCCCCTTAGTGATATTTTAGCTACAACACTTACAAGTGAGAAAAATAAAGAAGAGATGAAAAAGGTTCCTTATATCCGCAGTTGGTAGTTTGATGTATGCTATGGTATGTACAAGGCCATATATTGCTCATGCAGTTGGAGTTGTTAGTCGGTTTCTCTCTAATCTTGGTAAAGATCATTGGCAAGTGGTGAAGTGGATTCTTATATACCTCAGAGGCACTTTCAAAGTGTGTTTATGCTATAGAGGTGGTGAACCTGTGTTGGATGGCTACACAGATGCAGATATGACAGGTGACCTTGATTCTAGAAAATCTACTTCTTGTTATATGATAACGTTTTTAGGTGGAGATGTGTCTTGTCAATCAATATTACAAAATTGTGTTGCTTTATCTACTACTGAAGTTGAGTACATTGCAATAATTGAAGCTTCCAAAGAACTCTTGTGGATGAAGAAATTTCTACACGAGTTAGGCCTCAAGCAAGACAAGTTTGTGTTATTCTGTGATAGTCAGAGTGCAATCCATCTCAACAAGATATCTACTTTTCAAGCAAAGACGAAGCATATTGAAGTGCGGTACCATTGGATACGAGATGCTCTGGATATGAAGTCATTTTTAAATGAGAAGATTCATACTGATGAGAATGGTTCAAATATGATGACGAAGACCTTGCCTGTGTTGAAGATGATATACTGTAGAAAGAAGGTCGTCATGGTTGAACAATATCTTCTCACTTGAGTTGTGAATGGGAGATTTGTTGGGTGGACTCACTCCCCAAGTGGAACCCTCCAATTTTATTAATATTATTATAATTATTATTAGTGTTAATATTGTTATTATTATTACTATTGAAACAAAAGAAAGAAAGAAAAAAGGGTTTTAATGGGCTTGACCTATGTGAGAAAGAAATGACTTAAATCCTAAGCAGTCGCGTGCATAGTAACGAGAAATAGAGAAGAAGAAAAAGGTTTGGTTCTGATGGTGGCAACAACAAACTGGTTTCGTTTGATCAACAAATTTAATATGTTACTTCTACCACTGAGTTTGTTATTTTAATATACAGTCTGAGTAGTTTTACTTTCTCTAATAGTTATTTTGGCATACTCACTTTAGTGGAAGGTTGTTGTTATTGTTGGTTAATGTTCCCTAGTGTTACTACGAATACTCTGGTGTACCCATTAATTATGATAGTGGAAGATTTTACTGGACTAAGTCCCGTGGTTGTTATTCTCTCAATTTGAAGAAAGTTTTTCACGTTAAAAATTGTGTTTGCCTCATATTTAATTTTTTGTCAATTATTATTACTATGTAGAATTGAGTTTTTTTTTTATCATTTATCTGCACAAGAAAAAAAATATTTTATATTATTGAGATAATTATTTCTAATTATCTCAGGTTTTTTTCAACTCTTTGAGACTTAACAATAATTTCAAATATCTTTAGTATTTTAGTTGTCTTATTCTAGAATTGTGTACTCATCCCAACTTTTTGGCTTCATATGCAACTCCTTGTGTTTTTTCTCTCTTCATATTTGGAATTTTTATATTCATCAGAAACAAACATATTTTTCAAATGTTGTTTCTGCTTCACAATTGATTAAAGTTGTAAAAATTGTGTTGTAAAACGAGTGATCGTTGGTTGGATGAATGATTTCTTTACCACTAGTATATTTCTTCAACGAATTCAGTATAGCAATATGGTTGTATATGAATAAAGTTTTTTTTTTTCTTCATCCATCACTTTTTGGATATTTGACTTTTACCCAATAACTTCTAAACACAAACCCCAAAAATTAGTTGCATATCGAGACCAGTAAAGATGAGATATTTTTTCCACCCATTTCAAACAAGATGTTTTCAATGCTACCTCATTATCACTGACCATTTGGACAACATACCCTTCCTATACCTCTTCTACTATTTTGTCAATCAATTTAATGTAATAATTAATCTTTCTACTAGCAACATTAAATGTATCAATATACTTCAAGAAAATTGTTTTATGGCTATAGTATACTAAAAAGTTCATGATATGAATGTTATTTATTCCATTTGTTCAACCATCACATTGCATAGTATTTCTATTTCTATATAGCACACTAATTACAAAGTGTCATCCATTATCATCACTCAGAGCACCTTATACTCTACCATTTGAAAACTCTTCTCTTGGAGGCATATTTTAACCAACCTACAAATAAATAATGTAATTTTAAATTAAAAAATTGAATATAAATTAATTATAAAAAAAAAAACCGGCAACACTCTTCAATCTCACTTTGTAACACTCATCAAAAGTCAACCCACACCTCCATCAATTCTCCTTTTCTTCAAAAAAAATCTCACACAGTCCCATCCACAAACATGATGAAACAACAACACAAAAAATAAGAGTAATATTTACCTATTGAGAGAGTAGCTGAAGTGAAGTTCCGGAAACTAAAAGTAAGGAAGGGAAAAACCAAGGAAGCAAAGAAAAGAACAAAGATTAGAGAAGCAAATAACTCAGATCTGAAAATTTTGATTCTTCTGAAAGTTGTAGAATCTTTAGAGTTTGCCTTTAAAATGTTTGCTTTATGGCAGATGTTAACATGAAATATATATATATATATATATATATATATATATATATATATATATATATATATATATATGTATATATATATATATATATATAATTAAGAATTGAGTCTTAAACTCTAAACCTTAAACTGAAATAAGATTCTATTCTAAATTATAATTAATGAAAATTAAAAATAAGATTTTATTTAAATTTATAATTAAAGACAATTTAAAATAAGAATTAATTTAAATTTATAATTAAAAAAATTTTAAAATAAAATTTGATTCAAATTTATAATTAAAAGAAAGTTTTCACTTTTGGTTCTTTTATGGTTTCAGTTCTTTTATAGTTTTTTTATGTTATTGTTAAGTTGGGTTAAATGTATTTAACTCTTTTTTAAGGTTTTATTTATATATTTTAAAACATTTTAATTAATATTAGGTTTTTACGAGCATGGAAGAGGAAAGCAAAACAAGATAGTTTATGTTTAATAGTTATACATTGACCTGCATTTGTTATCTATTTTTCAGCTTAGACATCAAAAATCACAACACAAATTGATGTGAATTATAATTTCATCTCTATAATTTATATTGATTTGTAATATTGTCATGAAAATCTAAATTTATAACTATGATTGATCTATATATAATGATCAAATTGGACACTCTAGACAAGTAAATAAACAAAAATTCAAAGTTTATAAAATGGATTTAATAATTGCCTTCAAAAGAGATAAAAACTGGCCAACAAATTGGATATTACAAAACAAAAACAAAAAATACAATTGGGACATATATTTTGAATGGCTCAATAATTGATTCAAATTTTAAGATTGTTAATTATTTTGCAATATTGAGTATTCTATCATTGAGCCTCATACCTAAAGCTACCACTCATTCAATCAATGTGAAAATACAAGTTTGTCATTTTATAAAACCTTCAATGTTTTTTACCACTTATTTTTTCACCCTCTATTTCAAAACTTTAAAGAATTCACCATAATTTTTGAATATTTTTAAATTTTTAAAATTAAAAAATTAAGTGGCACTCAAATAGAAAATTTTTAGATTATCAAAAATTTCGAGCAATCAGAGACTTTCGAAGTAGATAAATTTTGAAACTTTCTATATTTAAAATTTTTTAAAACTTTTTAGATTTAAAAACTTTCAAAATTTATAATTAAATTTAAAATTAAGCTGTTAATAATTAGTTTAAAAACTATTTATAAGTTTATCATATCTATTTTTTTGTCCAACGCTTATGAATTCTCAAATACATGAAGTGAGGATTTGATGGATGCCATCAAAGATACGCTAATTATAAACTTTAACGACGTAAATTTTTCAAACTTTTTGTCATATAATTATCAATTATACAGGTGAAATAAAATATAAAATTTCGTGGAGATACGTAGTCAAATATTGAACCTCTATTAAACAATAATTATTTATGGTCAATATAGTTTATTAGGAAAAGACAAAAATGGTAAAGTCATTAATGGTTGACATTAAGAATGTGACAAATAAAATCAAAATTAGTAAAGAAATTGATTTCAAATCAAATATTGTAGTGCGTTTCCCCCTAACATTAAACAACTTATTAAAATAGGAAATTATAATTCATAAATTTATTTTATTTTATTGAATTTGCTTAACTTTTTCTTTATTATGAATATATTATTTAGAATTTTAAATATAGTTTTTTTAAAAAAATATACACTATCTATTTATATATTGTTATTTAAAAAATTGAAAAGTTTAAATACAAAGTTAAGGTTTGTTTTTTACTACTATTTGTTATTTGTGTTAATGTTACTAAATATTATTTAAGCCCAAATCACGATATAATAAATAACTTATGTATCTTTTTTATTTTATTCAATTTATCATTGTAAAAGTTTACATGTTATAGTTTTGTAAACATATGACTACTTTTGTTGAATATAATTATAATCATATGAACACATTATGTTTCCTTTAATTTTGATTAAATTGACACATTTTGTAATATATACACCGTGGAAAATTGGAAAAGGTGACTAGAAAAATAAATCTAATTCAATTATGTAATTCATAGCTTCATTAATAGCCCATTGCATTAATTAATTGCATTAAACTACAAATTATTTTTCTTAACACAATTAGAATTAGGTAATAATAAAATTAATCAACCAAATATTATTTTAACAAGAACTAAGTGTTTTTATTTCTAATTGCACCAAACCACCGATATGTAGTACCAAGCCTCTTTTTTTTAGTCAAACTAATTAATAATTGTAAAAAATTTTGTCTCTTATTTTATTCAAATAATTAATTCAAACAAGTTGTCTTACCTTATGTAAGTATTTCCAATTAAAAATATGACTAAAAGTATAATATCCAAATTTTGTAGGTTGAGTTAATTAACAATATTTTGTGAAATTTAGGAGCTTGATTCAACAAATGCAATAGATGATGTGCTTTTAAGGAGTTTGGCATGGATCCTTCATTGTTAAGGATATATATACAAAACATCAATTTTTGTGTAAATTCAATTAAGTACTTTTTTAAATTTGAATTTCATAAATAACCTTGACTAGCTAATGGCTAGTTTGTCTTTCTAGTTTTTTCATTATTAACTATCCTACTAACAATTTTATTCATTGTTTCATGGAACGTAAATATTTACATATATTTATTTTTGCAAGATTCTTTTTTATAACAATGTTTTTTTTATAACTTATCCACATGTTATATGAGTTGATTTTTTTTTTTTAAATAAAAAATTATATTTGTGTGTGCATGCAATTTTAAAAGGTGAGAGAGAACGGAGCACAATGAAAATAGAGAGAAAGAAGATTTTAGATGAAGCACATAAACTACTATGGTTGACAGGGCCAATGATACTTGTTTGTGTATTTTAAAACTTATAAATGACCACTATTATATGTAGAAAATATATGACTTCTAATGATAAAAATATGTAAATGACAGTCAAATAAAAATTTACAAGAATGTCAATCAGTTTAACAAACACCAGTTTTATTAAACAGAATATCAATCAAGATCCCAATGAATTATTTCTAGGAGAAGGTTCACAATTACATGTATTGTCAAATTACTAATGCAGCATATACAGTAATTGTTCAATAGATCAATCTAAATACAAACATGTCAATTCAACCATTCAATCAATATCAAACAGAACATGCATTCAAGATTAATCAACCAAACAATATAGAAGTAAAAGAGAAGGGATAAGAGGGTGATACACAGAGATTTATACTAGTTCGGTCGTCTGTAAGAAAACCTACATCCAGTCCCGAAATCAACTTGATTTCAGCCTTTCTTTCAATAGAATCTTCCAGAGTTAGTTCTTACAGATTGTCCAGCACTCCCGGCCTATATATCTTAAGACTACACTCTCCTGTTTCTATTGCTCACCATTGTATCCCTCAAGTCACTCAGCAGACTATCCCAAGATCACAATGAAACTTCTTCTTGATGAGCCCTCTCAACCAAGAAGATAGTTACTAGTTTCAATACTGGATTTTACAAGACATTCTTTACAGAAACGTAGTTTACAGAGATTACACAAGATCAACGACTCAATCAATCTATGAAATGCACACAATAAGATCTACCAAGATAGTGTTTTGTGTGATTTCAATCCTTTTTCCCAAAGTACTTTTTCAGAATCTCTGGGTTATGAAAAAGTGTATTCAAGGTTGTAAAAAGGTTTTCAAAGGTTTTCTCAAAGTTATGAGTTATGTGTATGTCAAAAGTTCAAGTCCTTTGAAAAACAGATTTGAGTCAGTTTGTATATGTTTTAGACAAATACAGTCAAATTTATTTACCAATTGATTTTGTAAGGCTTTGAAACAGTCCAATCGATTCTCGTGTTTCTTGTTTTTCTTGAATCTTGAAAACATATGAATGAATCGATTTGGCAATCGATTCTTTTAATACACAAATCAGAAAACTAAGACAAGTTCATATCAGCATCGATTGAGTAATCAATTTGGAATGTTTTGTTCAAACAACGAGATCAAAATAATTGATTACACATTCGACTGATATTTCATCATAATCGATTTGGCAATTGGTCTGTAACTAAAACAATTTCTCCAATCGATTTGTCAATCGATTGGACTGATCACATGGACTCCAGTAATTTGCACTAATTGATTCGTCAATCGATTTGCTTTGTCTTAGTGATTCAGTTGTTTTATTTCAATCGAATTACCAATCGATTAGAATTGATATTGTGACTTAGCTATTTTGAAAACATTGATTTGCCAATCGACTAGGAACTTGGTTTCTGATATATGATTAAACATTTCAAACCTCCAATTGATTTGCCAATCGATTAGTATATGTCTTCCAAGTCAAGAAACAAAATTCAATTGATGTCTCAATCGATTTGATTTATCATAAAGGTTCAGACTTATAAAAAGCTTTTACCCAATCGATTTGGCTTAGAAAATGGTTGTCTCTGTGACTTTCTTAATCGATTAATCAATTGATGTCCCAATCGATTGGTGCATTACAGAGGTCAAGTCTGATGCAAAGTAAACTCGAAATAGATTTGCCAATTGATTTCCAGGGTTTTTGGCTTGCCCCTGTAACTCACACAATCGATTTCTCAATTGATGCATGAATCGATTGTCCAATCGATTGAGTTACACCCAGAGTTCAGGTTTCACTAAGGTCTTTCATAGAATCGATTTATCAATCGATTTGCTTAGTGATAACTTTACTTCTGAGTCAATCAATCGATTGCCCAATAGATGTATCAATTGATTTGTCAATCGATTTTGTTACTTAGTTCATTTTAAAATCACATTTTAACTTGGCAAATGCTAATGCATGAAATCATATTTGACAAGTCTAATAACTAATTAATACAATCACTAATGACACTTAAGCAGAGTTGCATCTTTGTCCAGCACATGCTCCACTTTATGCTTGATTCCTTGTGTTCCAAGCTTGTGTCCATATGTTTAGTGTTTGTTTTGTTTCTTCCTGAAATGCAACTTGGTTCAACCAATTAGCTTAATCAAAAGATGCATGAACATTGTATGTTTGTTAATTATGTCAAAACCATAATCAGGGGAACTTATTTCCAACATTATATTTGTAGGACATTTGAATCAAGAGTTGCTTCTTGCTGATGCTTCATTTTAATTTCCAAAACTAATGTTGATGTCTTTGCATGAATGTACGAAAGTCATATTTGCTCATGGTTTAAATTTTTTTTTTTACTTTTATGATGTGTGATCATATTTTTATTTAATTAATACATTTTTCTAAGTAATTAAAAATGGATTGGGGAAATTTTTGAAAAAACTATTAGTCTATACTACTTAGTTTCAAAAATATATTTTTGAAAAAACTAATAGTCAAAATATCATATAACTTATGTATTATATTGTACATGAAAATGTTGCTTGCTTTGTATCATTCTATTATATTTCTTTTGATAAAAATCATACTATTCTTTATAAACTCATTTTATATTTATGTAGATGGGTATGTCAAGTGCACTAGACACATTTTGTGGTCAAGCATATGAAGCAAAACAATATCATATGGTTGGAATATATACACAAAGAGCTATGTTGGTTATCACACTTGTTAGTTTACCTTTTTCAATTATTTGGGCATACTTAGAACCCATTTTGATAATTATACATCAAGACAAAGATATTGCAGCACAACCTCAACTATTTGCTCGTTATGCAATCCCAAGCCTTTTTGCCAATGGCATTCTTAGGTGTCTTGTTAAATTCCTACAAACCCAAAACATAGTGTTTCCTATGGTGTTGGCTAATGGACTCACTAATTTAATACATGTCTTTCTTTCTTGGGCTTTTGTTTTACATTTTGGGCTTGGTATCACTGGAGCTGCTATTGCAATTTGTGTCTCAAATTGGGTTAATGTGGTACTATTGCTACTTTACATCAAGTTCTTCTCTTCATGTAAAAATATTTGGGCTGGTTTATCAATGGAATTCTTTCACAACATCCCTCAATTTCTCAAACTTGCTTTTCCTTCAACATTTATGGTTTGGTATGATCTTTTCTTCAAAACTAAAATTGAGTTTCATAGAATATAGATAAATATATTAATATAAGAATTTGAATTTTGATAGTAAAGTCATCTTATCTTAGTCCTTTAAATATGCAAATTATTATTTTGACTTAGTTGTAATTTTGGTCCCTATATTTATACCAATTTACGAAATTAGTTCTCACATTTTAAAAGTTTATAGTTTTGGTCCCTCCCTTAGATTTTTAAAGAAAAAAAATGAATTAATATATTTTAAATGATGTGATATACTGTTTTATGATATAGAAACATCTAAATGTATTAATTATTCATATATTATTAATTAAATGACAAAAATGAAAATTTTCGAAAGTTCAAAGATAAGTCTTTAAAGAATTTTATTGTGATTTCTAATTGTTGTTCTATTGTATCTCTATCATGTTCCAGTTTAGAATAATGGACATTTGAAGTAATGGTGTTTCTGTCTGGTGCTCTTCCCAATCCAACACTGCAAACTTCGGTACTTTCTATATGGTTAGTTTCTTTTTATTCATCGTCTGCAACATGATTTTAAATTGCAGTTGTGGTTATACTACAAATTTTTAAATTGTAGGAAAATGTGAGCAAATGCAGTTGTAATTGCGACTACAATACTATTGCAAATACTTCAAAAACAACAATATTATGGTAGTAATTGTAGTTACATATCGCAATTTAAAATTATGGTATACTGGGTTATGTCAATTTATTACTTTGTGTGTCTATATATATATATATAATTTTTTTATTCCCAGTATTAATGTACTTGGTTCGTTCTAGATGATAACATTCGGAGTTAGTGTTGCTGGAAGGTTAGTCTTTCATGTTAAACTTAATTAATACTATACTGTAATCCAAAATAGAACCAAGAAAATGTGCATACTATCACTAAAATGAAAAATGGAGATTTTTCATCCTCTAATATTTGAAAAGTGTTACAATTGATTTACAAAAAATTATTTATGATATTATTATTGACTATAATGTGTGTGGTTACATGCATCTTTGGACAAAATAGACACAATCATAAAATTAAATCATTTTATTTTCATCACATTCACATGCCTTTCAATATACTAATTCCTCTTCCTATACTTGCGCTATGTGAGATGTTAAGGGTCAAATGTCCACACCTTCAAATAATTCCTAGGTGTATTTCTATATCAAATTGTTAAGTTTGATTTTATATTATCATGTGTTGTATTATTATATATTCTAAGACTTTCATGTCTTTCTATGAGATGTCAGACTACCTTCTGGTTATTCAAATTCTTAATCGCTATTGCTAAGACTTTTGGTCTTGTCACAAAAGCAGAGCATTACAATACATTCTTGATGTATTGATTTAACAAGTTCTCCATTTGTACTCGTTTTGTGGCATACATTCATGAGTTGCAACTATATGTGGCTCGCTTGAATTAAGGGAGACACATATATTAGATCTCTATCTATCTTTTTTTCTTTGATTTATCATTAATTGATCAATATTTTGGTTCGACTAATCAAAAAAGAGTGGACTCCTTTGGTTCATCCAAGTATCGTTTAGGTTATACTTTCTTGAGTTTCTTCCTAAGGATTTTGTTCTCAACTCCATTCTAAACAATGGACGAGTCTTATAGGAACAATTGATCCATTATCTAGGTGATGATGTCGCCTATACCTTTGTCATGGCATTGTGTAGCAAGGAAATTCAGGCTCCTTTAGCATGTCCCTCTCAGCGATGAATAAATGGTTTCTAGATCTCAAAATATCTTTCTAGAGTCAGTCGAGGATCACCAGGAAAACCTCCACTTAAATAAGATTCAAGCTTTCTAGATCACGTCCTTTGGTCCCAACCCTAGAGAAATGAATACCTTTGCCAACTAATACCCTTCTATGAAGGATAAGAAGTTTTTTGGCCATTCTCTTCTTACGTTTGAGGAGAGGCTTCTTACAACTTTGGGTAAGATCACGTGTTCATTTAATAAAATTATTGTCATATCTTCCCCTAACTGGAGAATGTGGTTATCTTGAGGATTTTGGGTGCTTAGTAGTAATATGGTGTCTTACCAAATCTTTTATCAATTGCCAAATCTTAGGGTTTTACCTGACTTCAAAGTAGCATGGGCTTTTACAGGTCATCCTCTAAATGAGTTTGACAACATTATTTTGCAATTCCATACATGATCCTCTATAAGCGGACTTAATCATTTGAATTGGTTCTGTAGCTTATTTTGGATTTCCACACCCGCTAAGCTATTTTATTTCCTTTCTTAGATTCATCTAAATGAGATTCATCTAAATGTTGTATAGAATGAATATTATTAGACAAAGCTAGTCTTATTGACCAATACATCGTGGAATACATTCGGCTAATCTCACAAGTAGTGTGTATTTCTACCTATTAATTAATTGGTGTGTGTGGCCCCCACCTTTCACCTTAATTTCCCTCCATGACAATTTCCTCCATCCATGCACATTTTTTTCATCATTTTGGAAAATAGTCGTTCCAGTTAGTGGTGGCTAAAAACACGCGTCATGGATTCCGAAAGTTGAATTATCAATTTGTACATATTTTTGACATCTTTTAACGATCTCACGATACTCTTGGAGGTTCTTGGACTTGAGAAAGATTTGTCTCACTCCTATTCAAATACACTTAATTCATCTAACTTGTATTCGAGTACTACATGCGAATGAACTAAATCATTAGTTGTTGGTCGTTCTTGGCCGATAACTTATAATATTTTTAGTGTTAAGATGGTGTTCCAATGAACAACCTCTATTTTGTTCAAACATTTATCTCAAAAAAACAATATAATCTTAAACAAATCAAAAACAAATTGATGAGAACAAAAATAAAAATTTGATGAAAGAAACATCAAGACTACTTTTTTTTTATTCCTTCCTATTACTTAGAGAGGTGTCTCCCTAAAGGAAATCTATAAAATCATTTCCTTTTACGGCCTATAAAATTCTATCTATTTTTTTTTAAAAACCCGTAGATTTCTTTCAATTCATTGTCATGTGAAGCAAAAATAACAAATAGAAAAGCAGGAAAAGAACAAATCCATTACAAATAAAATTTGAAATCAACCAACCCAAAACAAACTCCGAAATCAACTAACAAGGGAATATGGGTTGGGTAATGGGATTTGGAGAAGGATGAAGTTTGTGACTTACCATGGGCTTAGAAAATGAAATTCGAAGATTTATGAAATTATGGTTCAATGTTAAGATAAAGCAATTTATGGATTAATTTTTATAATTTTTATTCTTGAATATATTAAATAATTTAATATTAAAACTTATTTATAAGTTACATAATAATATGGAAAAATTTAAACTAAACTTACAATTTTAAATGATTAATTATGAGACCGTCACATTATCAAAAATTGCCTTTATATTTGAGTAGGTGGAAAATTATAAATATAACAAAGAGGATAAAAAAAACCAAATTCACAAAATATGAGATGAAAACTTTAATTTTGGTATGATGGAGGAGTAAAATTGCATTTAAAATTTACAATTCACTTTAAAGAATAAAGTAAGTAGTATAATCAATTGATATGATCAAATCAATTGTTAATATTATTTGCACATATATAACCAATCATAGAGAATTATATCATCAATCATTATTTTCTTTATTATATCAATTTCTCGTTTCAGATGAGTCAAATTTGTTTTATTCTATGTTCTTTTTAGTTTGACTCTCTTTTTTTTTTTGTTGGAAATTTTGGTGTGCTTACATTAATTTACAAATTTAAAATTTGTAATATATAATAAAATATATTAGTTCTATAACCTAATTGTTTATTTCTCCCAAAATTACAACTTTAAGAATTCAAACACCCTAATTGTTTTGTTCAACTTCCCCACTGGTCACATGCCTTGGAATATATTAATTCCTCTTCCCTCCATCGCAGTACTGGTACGTAGCATGTGATGAAGTTAAGGTTCAACTGCCGATACCTTAAATTCCTAAATCTATATCAATTTATTTATTTATTTTGACCAAATTGTTGAGTTTTGATATCCAAGTCTTTATAAATAATTATTAAAATAGAAGTCTTTATAAATAATGAATTACGTACCTTAGATCTCTGTTTCCATATTAAATTGTTACTAGACAGCACATAATTTTCTGCTTATGTTACGTGTCGATCTTTATATATTCCATTAATTCGAGACTTATTTAATTTTTCTTATTTAATTCAAAATCGTCCTCATTTTTATTATATTATAAAAAATAAAATAAAAATTAGAATTTTCATCAATTGGAGGCATGTGCTATTCAGCTACTCGCAGAATTCAATAGTCGTCCTAGTAGTCTTTCATGGTAATTTGTTTCTTGAGGTATTGAAAAATAATATCTACATTAATTAAAAGATATTATAAAAATTATAGTATTAAATATATTAGAATTAATAAAATTTTATTTATATTTAAGACTATAAACTATGACTTTCTTAATACTTATATTTGAGACAAGAGACATAAGTATAATTTGCTCTTGTCAAACATGAGTTAGTTTTCATTTATTAGGTTTGTAGTTTATAATTTAGCCTCAAATTGTGCATTATTTAACCCCATTTAACTAGCTTAAGTCTCCCCTCAAATATTACACCTAGAGTTGTCAATTTGACAAACTCCTTAATTATTTAGCCTCAGCATATATGTTGACCTCAGCATATATGTTGGAGAAGCTAAAAAAATTTATAATTTAAAAGGTCCCAAAAAAGAAAGCCCCGTAAAATTTTGTGGGCTTAGTAGGTCTATAGGCCCACGTTTAAAAAAAAATTGACAATTTTTTTTGATATTTTAAAAAAAAAAATTAAAAAATTTTTCAAGAACAAATCACAAAATTATCAAAATATTGAAAGTCTATAAGCCCCATGAAATAATGAACCGAAATTTAAAAAAAAAAATGATAGGAGCCTATTATTAAGGGTTTAATAAAAAATAATTAAATAGAGAAAATAATTTTCATTTATGCCAAATACCCAATCTCGATATAGTCTATTTTTGATGTATAAATTAAATAATAATAAATTTTCATAGAAATGTGAATATGTTTTCATGTAAAAAAAATTATCGTAAAAAATGTTTTCACGTGAAATGTTCATTTCCCATTTGTTATCTTATTGCTATTAGATTTTTATCTTGATATTAATATATTCCTTTTAAAATGATTTATTTAATTTAATATTATTTTGCTGGTCTTAGTTATTCGATTCTAAAAACATGAAAAATGTTATTTTACGTTGGTTATCTTATTACTCTTAGATTATTATTTGGATATTAATTACAATATTTTCCTACATGCTATTAATAATAAATAATCTTGATAATGCTGTAACAAATGTTGAAAAAAAACATGTTATATTTAAATAACATTTTATATCTCACTCTTTTATTTATTAATTTTAGTAGATAAGAAGATGTAGAGATGGATGCTATAAATTTGTCTTTTAACAATATGAGGTTTCACTATTGTATTTTATTATGTAATTATATAGATGTGTTTTGTTGATAATGTAATAGTTAACTTTAAGACTTTTTTTATTCTTTTTATGAGATGTCAGACCACCTTTGAATAACATTATATACGTGGTTCCTATGTATTTTTTTTTCCTTTCTATATTAGTAATATGAAGTCTTGTTAAACATGAAAGTTAGTCGATTAATCAACTAATAATTTTTCATTGATGATTCACTTTTACTTTAAACGATTACTTTAATTATATCTTTTGATTTAGAGTTCTGTAATTTCTTCAAATAATGCTAAATACGAAGTTGAGTTCTTTGTAAGCTACTAAACTAATAAAAACAAAACTAGTATTTGATTGCTCTTAATTCGCCTAACTTGCATTTGGCTACCTGAGCATCAACTAAAACTCATTCGTCTATTGGCTAGCCTCCACTAATAATTTATAATATTTATAGTGTAAGCAAATGCTTTCATGCGTTGCATTATCTATTATAGTGAGTTGAAAGATGATACGGCACAAATAGTAATAATTGGATGAATAGTGCCACTATTGTATCGTAAAATAGGAAAAATGGCCGATGTACACCCCTAATTGATTATTCACAAAGGGTAGCTCTGGTTATTCAAAATTCTTAACCACTATTGCTAAGACTTTTGGTCTTGTTACAAAAGTATAACACAATACATTCTTGATGTATTGGTTCAACAAGTTATCCATTTGTACTCATTTTGTAGCATACGTTCATGAGTTGCAGCTATATGTGGCTTGCTTGAATTAAGGGAGACATATATATTGGATCTCTATCAATCTTTCTTTGTTCGATTTGTCGTTCATTGATCAATGTTTTGGTTCGACTAATAAAACAAGAAGATATCAAAATCGTGAATGGACTCCTTTGGTTCCTCCAATTATAGTTTGTTATATTATCTTGAGTTTCTTCATTAGGATTTTGTTCTCAACTCCATTCTAATCAATGGACGAGTCTTGTGGAAACAATTGATCCATTATCTAGGTGATGAAGTCGCTTGTACCTTTGATGTGGCCTTGTGTAGCAAGAAGTTAAGGCTCCTTTAGCATGTCCCTCTCAACGATGAATAAGTGGTTTCTAGCTCTCAAAAGATATTTCTAGAGTCAGCCTAGGAGGATCGCAAGGAAAACCTCAACTTTAAGAAGATTCAAGCTTTCTAGATGATGTCTTTTGATCGCAACCCTAGATAAATGAATACCTTTGCCAACTAGTGGCCTTCTATGAAGGATAAGATTTTTTTTGGCCTTTCTCTTCTTATGTTTGAGGAGAGGGTCCTTACAAATTTGTGTAAGATCAAGTGTTCATTCAATAAAACTATTGCCAAATATTCCCCCAACTCTAGAATGGGATTATCTTGAGGATTTTGGGTGTTTAGCAGTAACATGGTGTCTCACCAAATCTTTTGTCAATTGCCAAATCTTAGGGGGTTTACTTGACTTCAAAGTAGTATGAGCTTTTACAAGCCATCCTTTAAATGAGTTTGGCAACATTATTTTGGAATTCCATACATGATCCTCTATCAACCGACTTAATCCTCTCAATTGGTTCTCCAACTTATTTTGGATTTCCACACCTGTTGAGTTATTTTATTTTCTTTCTTAAATGTGCTAGATTCATAAGGCATAACAAAGGAAACCATAGCCATATACATAGTTGGAAAAATGATCCACATCTATGGCCATTTCAACAATACCTTTGTCATCCAAAGATTATAAAAATGCAACATATGTCAGACAACAAATGTTGTGCGTTTGGAGCGCGCCCTGCGCGCCTGAAGCGCATTTCCAGCCATTCAGCACTGTCAATACGCGCCCGGAGCGCAAAGACTGTGTCTGGGGCGCACAACGCGCATCAGCATTCATAAAAACACAGTTTTTTACTGTTTAGGGATCTTTTTAACTCTTGGGAAGTTGGGAGACTTGTGCCCTAGCATTGAAACTGAAAGACGATCGTTTCTAACGCCATTGGAGCAGTTTTATCAAGAATCATTCATGAATTCTTCTTGTAACTCTTCTCTATGTTGAGACAAACTCTATATTTAAAGTTTTGATGAAAATAAACAAAGGTTAATTAAGAAAGTTAATTATGATTCTAAAATGTTATGTTAATTTAACATGTGTTTTTGAGTGAATTTAATTAAGAACAGAATCAAGCAAAAGGAAAAAAGACAGCAACAAGAACAATCTGCATTAAAACAGAGAATGATCTCCAGCTTCAAATATGTTCATCACAGCATGTTGATCAAACTTTTTTTACCTCTTTAACAAAGAGTCTACCCTGGAAATTTATTCATATACAATCAGTACATGGCAAGGAACAAGTAGGATTCATCCAAACTCAAAAAGGTTATCAGATCTCTAAAATAAAAGGACTCAAAGTCAGACAAAAATCAAGACAGTTTGTAACTCCAAAAATCAAACTGTCAAGAAAGTTCGATCAACCATGACATATGACAAGACAATTGCAAAGGACATCCAAAATGATTAAAACGAGAACTCCAGATTGATTATTGAAGCTCAAGAAAGTTCAAATTGACAGACCAAGAACGTTAATCAATCTCCGTTTTTCTGCATTATCACAACAGTTGTGCCTTCTCTTATGCAATGGCTTATAATTCTTCTCCAAACTTCTCTAGCTACATTTGAGACTCAAGATAGAGATTGTACCATCCAAGATCAAGGAAGAAACGTCAAAGGCTTTTTCTAAAAAAGCTGTTTTCAAAGAAGGATTATTTTTATTCTGAAATATTGGTTCAATCAAAATACAGAGCACCTCCAACAACTCTTTTGTACCTTCATTCAGTGCTTCTACAGCCTATAAATAGAAGGCCAATATCCAGAATCAAGGCAAGAAATTCAAGTGCTGAAAAATCCATAAATCAATCACATACATACTTGAAATTTTGCTCTTTTGCAAAACAGAGGCTATCATACATTATGCTATTTCACAAAACAGTTGCTAATTCATATTCATATAGTAGATTGCGTAATTATCAGCAAATCATTTGTAAAGAATCAATTCTCAAACAAGAGTTAAGAATTCACAAATTCTGTCAAAACAATCCAATTGTAAAAACTCAAACTATAAGAGTTTCTTCATAGTTTGTTTAAGATTACATCCTATCAAGGTTAGATAGGTGTTGTTATTGCTTTCTTGGTGGAAAGTAATAGAGATTGAAATAGATTAAGGTTGATCTAGACTAGGTGTTGTAAGATCAAGAAGACTCTTCGTTTTTAAACACTTAGTTGAAAATCTTACAGTGTGAGGACTGGACGTAACCCACGTTGGGTGAACTAGGATAAAATCTTTGTGTGGTATTCTCTATCATATCTCTTTATTTATCATACTGAATTAATTATCTAAGAAAAAACATAAACTGATTTTCTGTTTTCAACTAATCAAGGAATGTTCTCTGTTTTATAACAAAAACCAAGAACGTTCTCCGTTTTCTGTTTTCATAACCAAGATTAATCTTGAGTTATTTTCTTAAGTTTTAATAGGAATTTTTAAAAAGTGCATTTACAATTCAAACCCCCCTTTCTTGTAAATCGACATTGTTACTTCACTCTAATCCTTATCTTTTGTATCTCTGTCATGAGTAACTAAACCCTATTTGTTAGGGATGAGTGTAACTAGATGAAACCCTTATTTTTCTGATTTGATTTCTAGTTATATGAATGAGTTTATTGAATTATTTTTCTCATCTCTGTGCTTAATGCTTTTTATTGTTTGATCAACGTTAAAATATTCTACGATTTGTATTTTGAAACGGAAGTGGACTTTACGAATGCTTGAGATGAGAAATTCATAAATTTGTAGTCTAGGGATAGATGCAGGTCATGAAACCAATTAAATTAGTTGCAAAGCAATAGTTTACAAGAGAATTTCTATACGGTAATGCTTAATTCTAATCTTAAATATACTAAGGAATTAGGGGTTACTTTGGAATTAAAGGTTTTGTCACTAAGACATTATTAGGGCAAGAATAATAAAGAGAATTTGGTAATAATTCAATAAAGGAATTCAATAATTAGGATCAAATTAGACACCAAGGTTGAATTCGAAGTGAAACTCATCCCTCACATTTTTCTCATTATAAAGGATCAATTTTATTACAGTTGTTAATTTTAAATATTACTTCAATCAATCTGGAAACTTTTTGTTCAGTTTTAGTAATTAAATATAATTCAATAGTAAAACGCAATCCTTGAGTTCGACACTCGGTACTACCGTTTTATTATTACTTGCAACTATTCATTACACTTGCTGAAACGCTATCACTAAACTAATGAAAACATAACGTAGAAAGATAAATGCATAAATTGAAAGAAAAATGACAATTTTATATGATTTTGGGTGTTTACAATGATGTATAGAACGAATTGTTTTAGACAAAGTTAGTCTTACCGGTCATTACACCGTGGACTATTTTTAAGTGTGTGACCCTCCACGTTTGACCTTAATTTTCCTCCATGAAAATTTCCTCCATCCATGCACACCTTTTCATAGTTTTCAGAAAATAATTGCTTCAGTTAGTGGTGGCTAAAAATAAGCGACACGAGTCTTACGGGCTGAATTATCAATTTGTACATGCTTTTAACATCTTTTGACGTTCTCGTGATACTATTGGGGTTTCTTGGACTTGAGAAAGATTCACCTAACTCATATTCAACTACGTACACTTAATTCATCTGATTTATATTCGACTACTTAGACATCAACTAAACTTCATTAAATTGTTAGGCGTTCTTGGCTGATAACTTATAATTTTTTTTTAGTGTAAATATGGGGTTTCAATGAATAACCTCTACTTTGTTCAAAAATTTACCCTAAAAAACTATATCACCTTAAACAAAACAAGGACAAATTGACGAGAACAAAAATAAAAAATAGATGAAAGAAACATCAATACTTAGAGAGGTGAACTTCAATTTGTGCCTCAAATAAATCCATAAAATCATTTCCTTCTACAACCTATAAAATTCCATCTATCTTCAACTAAACCATATATTTCTTTCAATTCATTTTCATGTGAAGCAAAAATAACATATAGAAAGGAAGTAAAAAGAACAAATCCATTGCAAATAACAAAATCTATCAACCTACCCAAAATAAACATTGAAATCAACTAACACGGGGATGGGTTGGGTTATGGGATTTGGAGAAGGATGAAGTTTGGGATTTATCATGGATTCAAAAGGTGAAATTCAAAGATTTATAAAACTATGGTTCAATGTTAGGAAAAAGAAATTCAAAGATTAACTTTTATAATTTTATTAAAAACTAGGAAGACATTGATTGCTGCTAAATCAATAATTTGTTCATCACTCGGGAATATCACAACCCCATAGATGGTGAGAGCTAGCACCTCCATAAAAGCACTTCAATATTGGACTTTAGCTAAATGATGTGCTCATTCCTAAAAAAAACTTCTTAGAAAACAAAATGTCCTTTTCTTCTTTTGGCTCAATGCTAGCTTGATAGTTCTAATATTAAAAAACAAATATTAGAACTATCAAGTTGTCACAACTTATGTCCTAAAATATTAATAAGATTGCCATATCTAACATGTGTCTTGATAACTCAAAGAACTAAAATATGTCATATCAAATTAATCATTTTAAGACAATTTGATTCATTTAAAACAATAAATTAACTATAGATAAAAGCACTAGAAAAACAAATAATAGGCTCATTTATTTAAGATTTTTAAAAAAAATGATGTTTACTTCATAATTTAAAAAAAAAATATGAAAATTTATTTTAAAATAATAGATGTTGTTTAGACTCATTTGTTAATACAAGGTAATTTTGACATTTTATAACTTAGATATTTATTATTAAATATTTTTAATATGATAAAAATCACATCTTTTAAAGAATGTATATTTCAAAAAAAATGATTTTTCCAAAGAGATTCTCAAAGTAGTTTTTCATCTTAATCATTTTCTTAAAAAATTTATTATATATAAAAAGTTGTAGAAACTATTTATATTTTTAAGATTCTCAAAGTAGTTTTGAAACTATTTATATTGTAGAAACTATTTATAGAAAGTAGATTCTCAAAGTAGTTTTTCCAAATATATCTAAAATTATATTTTTAAGACAAACTATTTACACTAATTTTTCATTTAAAGCTTTATTTTTTAAAATTATTTTTTGTAAGAAACTGTTGTAACATAAAGATAAAATAGTATAAAAATTATTCTTTTAAAAAAAATCTTAAAATGAATAGACCCAATGTAAAGAAACTAGCTTGTACCCCTACAACCAAACTAAAGCCCAAAACATAAAAAAACAAATACTTCTTTAAATTAAAGCAAAACATAAGGGAGAATGGGAAACATAAGGGAGAGTGAAAAACAGTCTGGCAAATAAAGAAAATGCATAATAGAAAGAAAGAAACCACCATAAGCAAGAAAAATAAAAGGAAAAAAGAAGAGAAGAAAAAAAAAAGAGAAAAGAGGGAATCATGTGGGAGAGTAAGAGAACAAACATGAGAAAGGGAGAGTGACTCACCAAGATGTGTGATTGAGCGACAAAGAAGAAGCAACCATGCACAATTGTGCTTAGTATTTGCTCTTTCGGAGATGATGGTGACGGTTACAGTTCCTTTTCTTTCTTTATCGCATTCTTTATTCTCCTTTAATTTTTATTGAATATTCTAATTAAAAGGGTTTTCTAGTGAGATTCGAAGTTGGATTTGATTCCTATCTTTTATTTTTTTTGGATTTCGTATTTTCATGGTGAAATGCATTTGTGGAAGTATTAAAAAAATAAAACAAGGTTGTTGTTGGATTTCTAAATTTTATTTAGAAAAAATCATTTCCTACTGTTTTCTGATTTCAGCTTCCCCTCTTTCCTTTTCTTTTTTTAATAGTGTTTTTTGCTTTCAATTTATAGGCTTAAGTAATGGATTTGTGTGTCCATGAAATAAATTGGAGTTCTAAATTTTTTATTTTTTTGTACCAAAAATTAAATAATATTTTTGATTGAGTATTCAAATGGTAAAAATATAATCTCATTAGACTAAACAAACAAATAATGTAACAGAAAACAAGTACACATGCAACAAGGAAATATTTTTAAACATTTTTTATTTACTTATTTTATTTTATTATTATTATTATTATTATTATTTATCGTGTTAAAAGTAATGTAACAGAAACCCATGTAGATTTAAAATTGTACCAGATTTATAAAATAACATTTTTTAGACTTAATAATAACATGTGCAAAATGTTTATTATACATATTTTACATAATTTTTAGAATTATATTTACTTTGCTTGATAAACTTCAAAAATTCGTTAGCTTCTTTCCTTTTTTCTATATGACCCTCATTTTACCTAAATTGTTTAGGAGCGTATACTCGACCACTCCAAGTCATCCCACCAATCCCTGACATGTTGGTTGCATTAGTTCCTTTATGTTCACAACTATCACTTGATTGATGATTGGCCAAGTGGGATGTGACTTCATAATTCCATGGTACTACTGCCTTGGTATTTTTGTAAGATAAAGGGGTTGATGCTTGGACAATTATTGCATTTGGCATGTTAGGAGTTGGCTTAAGATTCTATTTTCTATACAGGATTTCCAATGGTTTTGGGAAAGATATATCATTTTCTACACACGACTTGTTGGTTTAGGCTTTGGGTGTTGATAGTTGAGTGGTTTGGGTTATTGTCCTTGGGGTTGATGACTAAGGGCGAAGTATAACAAGGTGGGAGACCATACATGGAATGCCATACAAAATTGTCGTGTAGTCGGGATAAATTATAGTGGGTGAGAAGATGTGGTTTGGTGTTGTTCATTTACAGTTGGAGGATCCCTATATGTAATCACCTTTCTTGCTGAAGCATGTATAGTGTAACACCCCGATTTTTAACAGCGCGAGTGCATTTTTTATTAAAACAAAAAATAACATCTTAATAAAATAATTTGTCCTAACACAAACGACAAAAGTCATAAATAATAACATCATAAATACACAAACTAAAATAGTTTTTGGGACAATATTCCAAATTATACAAATAGAAAAATACACCAGGTCTATGAGACCTATCAAGCATCGCTCATACCCTTGGGTATTCTCGGCAGACACGTGCACAAAAGTATTGCTTCAAGAATGCTATTTCCCCCAAGGTCACGTCAGAAAAATTGAACATGGACCCACCAAAACAAAAGTCAACTGATAATATAAGTTATAGATACAGTCATCCCAAAATAAAATAAGTACAACCACCAAAGAAAGACATCAAGTCCCTATACACAAAACTAATCTCATTATACCCTAGCAACTACAATAACATGGGTGACCTCCACACACTCTGCAAGTTCCTTTTAACGCATTATCTAACCTCAAAGTAACTTCCTCCTCATCATCATCCATAGAAGGGTCTGTCTCCTCAAAAGTCAGATCTACCCATGAGATAGGTGGCTTCGTCGGCGCCGCAATCTCAAAACAACCCACTATTTCAGCGAAAGTAGGTAAGGGATCATTCACCGGAAATGGAATCTCTGACTCGACCTGCCTAGACGATCCTAGAATATCTTTTCCTACTGGCATCGATCCCTTTATCCTTTCCGCCAGTCCCCGGCCCAACCACTATATCTCTAACTCCCACAGTCCCCGATGAGCACCAATCCTGAAGGTACCAGATAGTCGATCCTCTCTCGAGTGAGCTCCACGAGGTATACTGCTCCAACTTTCTACTTATCCTTACTACCTTCCCTGTATAAGTAGCCTTGCTTGAGATGGGGTCGTATACCAAAGCAGTCGGCGAGTCTCGGCCAGGGAAGTCTAACGATGTTTCCGTCATCAAGGTAACAGTTGGTGGAATGAACTCGAGTATCATCTCAGGGCAAAGCCCAAGTTCCACAATAATGTAAAGGGTCACCAACCAAAATTAGCAAATAACATTAACCAATTATATCATCAAGACAAACCATAACACTTAGAAATTACGACATGATAACAAACAATAACATAGTATGTATATACAAATGTCATATTATAACAAACATGACTCACGTGTCAAGCACCCTAACGCAATGTTATATGTCAATGCACATGATTTCGGAATTTTCAAAACAAAACCCTTCTCGAAAGGAGTAAATCATAAATGTACTGCCTATCACAGACAAGTACTAATTACCAAGGTGCCACCCATTACAAATCAACACGATTTACAAGAGTGTAATCTATCACAGAGCTACACAACAGTCAAATCCTCGTAAGAATAAGATGGACCAATCAACTCATGGAACCATCTCATGACCCATCACGGTCACCACATAACCTCGTGACCCATCACGGTCACCACTAGCTATGAAATGCATGAGCATACTTGGACTCTTTTCACAACAATCATTATGTAAATGCAGCTATTAAAAGACTATTATTTTAATACTCATTTAACACTAATAATTTTTCATACTTATCGCAGAGCATACTCAAGACAGATTTTCCTTAATAAAATTTATAACATATAACAACACGTATTTTCACTCCAGAATATATAATCATTCACATCAATATTAATCATCAATTCAAAACATGTAACAATATGCATTTTCACTCAAAAATATTAATCGCGCCAATATTTAATCATCAACTCATAAATCGTAACAATATGTATTTTCACTCAAAGTTCTCCCCACCGCTAACTCGGTGCCAACAGTCTCGGTTCCTTTTCACAACTTAGTTAACATTTTAACTTTTTCACAACTTTAACAACTCTATTTTTATTTTTTTTTTGGTAAAATTTCAACTTCAGTTCAAACTCATTTATTTGAAAATAACTCATTACGTAACTCAAACACATCAAAAATCAATCTTTTTTTTTTAACCGTTACTAACAAAATCAACAAGGACAACACAACCCCCCTGCGCCCACCATATAAAATTTATGAATTCAGGAAAAAAGAGGAGGAAGTAAGTGTTTCACCTTAAATAAATTAGCTCACAAGTACCACAGTGTAGATGTGAGAAATTTTCCCTCGTGACACTTCTTGAATGGAAGCTTAGATCTAGAAGAAAAATTGAGGTTTATGTTTTGTTAGGTTTTGTTTTTCTCTCCAACACATGTGTTTTCTTGAAGCAAAAGAAAGAAAAAGAAGAAGGGTTCACGATTTTGAGGAAGAGGATGGAGAGAAAATTGACATTCTTTGTTTTTTAAAAGCAAGAGGATATTTATATCACAAGTTACTTGGTCCCCAAGATTCTCTAAAATATCCTACTACCTTTTTGGACAAAATATCTACTCTCGTCGAAACTCAATTGACAGATGGATTTTTCAGCAACAAGTGGCATTTTTTTTAAAAAAAATTGTCCATATTAAATTCTTTGTACAAAAACTGCCTGTGTAATTTTAATCGGGTCTTAATATATATATATAAACATATTATTAACTCTAATAAAATATTTTTTTTATATTTAATTTACAAAATAAAATAAAATAAAATTGGGCTAAATGTCTAAGTAATTTAACACAAAATACTCTAAAATTGTATAAATTAGAATTTAAAAATTAAGGGTCTTACATATAGCCTATAGGATTGATTTAGCCTTGTCCTTCGATTAGCTAACATCTACTCTCATCACTGTTAAGGCAAACACTCAAATTAAAATTTTGATGAAATTAAATAAAGGTTAATTAAAAATATTAATTATGATTGTAAAATGTTATGCTAATGTAACTTGTGATTTTGAGTGAATTAATTCAAAGATAGGAATCAAGCAAAGAAATTGGATAATAACTGAACAAATAAAGAAAGGAAAACATTATGGACAAAACGAAGAATGTTCTCCAAGATCAAGAACTAAACAGACTGCATAGGCCAATGCTCAGGGAAATTGTAGACGTTCAAGCGCTATCAAGTCTCATAAATCATTCACATTCACATACTTGAAATTCTCACTTTCTCAAGAAAGATTCAGTTTTGATTATATATCATACTCTGTTATTATTGTACTGAATTCTATGTAAATAATCAAATCTCAAACAAGAGTTGAGACATCTCAGATTCTATCCAAACAATCTCATCATTATTGTAAAACTCAAACTATAAGAGTTTAGTAAGTTTGAATAGATTGTAAGAAATCCTATCAAGGTTGATAGGTGAAGTGTTTATGGATGGAAAGAAATAGAGCTTGTAACAAATCAAGGTTGATCTGAACTAAGTGCTATAAAACCAAGAAGGTTCTTTGTTTTGAACACTTAGTGGAAAAACTCACAGTTGTGAGGATTGGACGTATCCCAAAGTTGGGTGAACCAGGCTACAGCCTTGAGTTAAAACATAAATTGAATTGATGTTTTTAAGCTAAGGAAGAATGTTCTCCATTTTCTGGTAAAAACAAAAACGTTCTCTGTTTTCTATTTTCTTAACCAAGATCATTCTTGAGTTAAATCCTTAAGTTTTTCAGGAATTTTTAAATAGAAACATTTACAATTCAAACCTTTTTTACTTGTAATTCGACATTTCTACTTCAGTCACTTATGGATTTTGCTCAAGTTCTTCCACGATCTTCGAGTTTGCACGAGTCCGATAAAGGTGTTGGGGAAACATCTTTATTTATTTTTTCTGAAAGATCATATGATGCTAGTAAAAAAAATGAAGATTTATATGCATGTATGTGGGTATTAGAGAACCATTGATTTCGCAACCTAGCCACACATATCTTTTTTGGATCATGCATCAGAACCAAATGCATACATAGAGAAAACTCAAAACAAGCTCATTCATTGATATTATAAGGGTAAAAGTGCCACATTTTTCTCTATATCTGAAATACATTGTTTCTATCACTCTCGACGTATTAAACTATTCATTGCTTCTATCAAACTATTACAATATCGAATGAAAGTAATAATTTCAGCAGGTGTGGCAGATGGAATTATGCTTGCTTCTGTTTTCCTTAGGTGTACAGAGACCCTTTTGATGGTTTGGTTGACTATGATAGTGAGTTTTTAACAATGATCCATCCACATTAACCCTTCTTTCCCAATCATCTCTATTGCTTCCACTTGATACATCATTCAGTTTCTTAGCATATATGCTTCTTTTGTTCCTTCAACCACACATCTCGTAACATAGAAACAACTTCTTGTTTTCAATCTTTTTTTCTTTTATCGTTGTCTTATATTCTACTACCACTCTTTCAAACTATAGTTTCAAATCTTCTAACTGTCTTTTTTCATCCATCTCACTGATTTATGAAGCTTTCAACCTTTTTCTCAATTTTTCAACCTCCTCTTGCGCAAGGTTCCTTTCTTGTCTTCTCAAACATAAAGACTCGTTTGAAGCCCTTAAATTACATTGAAGCTTGAGATTATAATCCTCCTCTACCTTCACCCTCTTATTTGACCTTTCAACAAAAATTCCCTTATGCTCATTTTCCAACAGGGTAATCTCATATGCTCGACAGACTACCATCAATTCTTCTCGCATATTCTTCTTTTCTTCTTCCGCCTCTAGAATTGATGCTTCCAACTTCTCAATTTCTTCATTAACGATAATGGGTTGCATTGGTGTTTCGTCGGTCACCTTAAATGTACGACAAAAGGGTAGCTTAACCTTTTGGACCTTATTCTTGACCCATTGTCGGTAGCAATCATCTACACCCCAACTTCTACTTCCTAGTTCCTTCCTTTTTCTGATTATCGTATTCCAAGATTGATGTACTCTCCTCAAATCTTCAATGTTTTCTGGACACATGTCATAAAGCATAAAATGGGTTATTAGTTTTGGCATTGGTTCTCCTATGATATAATACCCAAATTATATCAAGGCCAATATTGGGTTATAATTCACATAACCTCTAGTCTCCATAATTGGTACATTAGGAAATGTTCCACATTGGTATATTACCTCTTTTACCTATCGCCGTCTCGCATACCATCGAACTGATTTTTCATTAAGATCTACCATTCTCCGAGCCCACTCTCAATTATCCTTTATGTCAACATAACAATTCTTGAAATCATTGATAGCGCAACGCTTTTGGCCCCAACTATCAAACATATGATTCACCAATCAAAAGTACAAAACAGGTGAAAAACAGAAAATTCGTTTGCCTTTTTTTTATGACAATAGTTAAGTGTATAGTACACGTCAGCGAGAACAGCTGTTGTACGATTTTCTCCTCTATTCTTCAAAGCTAGGAAGACATCGACTGCTGCTAAATCAATAATTTCTTCATCACTCTGGAATAGCACAACTCCATTGATGGTGAGAGCTAGCACCTCCATTAAAGCACTCCAATCTTGGGCTTTAGCTAAATGATGTGCTCTTTCCTCAAAAAAACTTATTAGAAAACCAAATGTCCCTTTCTTCTTTTGGCTAATCAACATTTCCTTATCAACCTTTAGTATCTTAGCTACTTTGGTTGTGGATGGATAATTCCTCATGTAACGATAAGGTTTCCCTTTTTCTAGGGAGTAGCCTAAAATTGGTCTAAACTCTTCCAATGTAGGCGCAAGTTGGAAGTCTTGAAAGGTGAAATATCTCAAATGAGAGTTGTAGAATTGAGTCAAAATGGTAATAGTCTTTAAATATAATAGTCCTTAAACATAACAAATGAGAGTTGTGTTGAAAAACAATTAAGAGAGAATAAAAATTCCTCCTTCCTTATCTGTTTTTAAAAGAAATTATAATTATTGATTTGAGTTATAACAAAAAAAAATAAATCTGTTAACAAACTCACAACACTCAAATTAATAACGTAAAATGACAACATACCTACGAATATGTTAAAATTCAAGCGTTTGAAATAAATATGTACTGTAATGTTGACTACGTCAAAGTAATTGATTGAGATATGTAATTGATACAAACTACTATGTCAATCTAAAACAAAATGAACATTGCGTCAAGACAGGAAAACCGCGTCTCGCCAAGATAGGAAAACCAAAAAGTGTTGATCTTATATAACAAAATCACACATGTACATAAAGTATGAAAGAAAAACTAAGTTTGTGTAAAAACAACTTATGTAGATAAAATAAAGGATAAAACAATTTTAAGGGGTGATTGTAGACCAAAAATGGTCTTAAACCATCCCCTTTAATGGAGGAAGAAGAATATAACTTTGGGTTTATTTGAGAGAGACAACTATTGAAAAATACTTGTCTAACATAATTCTTATTATTATTACCAAATAGAATCCTAGACAACATTTTTTATATAAAGTTAGTTTACAATATAAAATAAAAATATTGACCTACATATGAGTAAATTTTCCTTTCATTTCACACACATATTCTTACAATTTGCCTAAGTCCACAAACTTTCTATCACAAATAAAAGGAAGAAGAAAACATAGCCTCCCTCGATCATCTTCACGCCACCATCATAATCATTCACATGTCAAATTGAACTTTTTAATCTTTTTTCTTAATTTTTGTGAGAGAATATGAAGGACTTTTGATTCATCCTCTTTGAGGGATTTTGGTCATTAGATATGTTGATACAAATGAAAGTGTCTCAAGTAAGGATTTTTTTTTCTTACAATTACAAATTTTATATTAATTTTGTGTACGAATGATCTATTATATTTATTTTTAAAAGTTTGTTGTTATTAGTTAATATGTATTTATAATTTTGCGGTAAAAAATAGTGATTTGAAAATAGAAAGATAGTTGTAGTGTTAATATAATTACCTAAGTGAGATTGTTGTGATATTTTTTTTAAAATATTTTGTGCAATATATTTATGAAAAGAATAAATTTTATTAGATGTATGGCTGAAAATAATAAATTTTATACATAAAATATAAATGATTGAGTCATAATAGAAAGATGTGAATAAGTTTTTATACACGTTGGATTAATAGAAAATAAAATCTTTATTATTTGTTGTTTTTTTTTTCTTTTATGTTGATTGAAGTATTTTTAAAAGAGACATGTTTAGTATCACATACTACATTTAGTGAAAAACACACGCGTGTGCCAGTTATAAATGCTAGTAATGACTTTACTCTCTCTCTCTCTCATCTATTCTTTGTACAGTATGCAAAATAACATAAATAGCATGAGAAGAAAGAAGCAATTGATGCCTCTAACCTGATCTAAATGTAGAGCAAGTTTAGGGTGGCAATGGTGTTTTAAAACTTGTGAGTGCAAAACAAATGATAAGTGGTAAATCACTAAAGTTTTAATTTTTTATTTATTACTTTTAATAGTATAATAAAAACTTAACACTCATTCGGGAAAATTCGTAAGAGGTTTTCGCGATATATAGCATGGCTGTTTTTAAAATGGTCATGTTGCTGTTTATTAAATTTTTGTTGTTGTCTTGCATAAATTTGTTGATGTTGCTGATTTTTTTTAAAAAAATTGTAGTAATCGTTGTCTTCTTTAATAAAAACATGTATCATAATTGTATGAGTGTAATTTTCAAGTAACTCTTCTAATATAATTTGATCTATTTATATATATATATAATTTATAATTAAAATTATATAAATAAATCATCTAATTTTTAATTCTTATAGAATTATTATTTATTTAATTGTGCCTCATTAAATAAACATATATTTTTAAATAAAATTTTATAAACACTAAAAATATATTTTATTCTTACACATATTATATTTTATCGTAAAACAAAATAAATTAGAAAGTAGATATGAAAATTAAGAACATATAAAGTAATTTTTCAGAAAAAGATAAAAAGAAAATTTAGACAAAATAAAGTTGAAAAATAAAAAAATAAAATCTGAAAGGATAATTTAAAAAAATAATATCTCTTTCCATATATAGATGTAGTTGTATTCGATATTAAAAGATAATTGAAGAATTAATCTGAATATTATTTTTAAAAATTTATAATATAAAAAAAACATTTAATATTATATTTTGTTTTGGTGCAACATTTAAATATTTTTTTTGGATTTGTAATCATGTATTTAAATTATTAGTTTGAATATTAACATCCCTATCTCACAATAAGAAGAGTCCTTGTACAAGAAGAAGACAAATGACGATCTCCTGAAAAACCTACCATTCAGTTTTGACCGCTTTTAAAAGCTTCGCTCTTCCATTTTTATTTTTTTATTTTTTTGTTACCACGCTCATTCCTTCTCTTTCCTATTCAATCGTTCTTCTCTCTCTCTCTCTAAGCCACGAATTAATTTAATAAATATAAACCCTAATTTCACACACAAACCACACTCTTCAGGTTCTCGCTTCACTCTCCAACTCTAAAATCTACTTTTTCTCACATGTATGCGTCATTGTTGAATTGATGAGTTTGTTTTGATACTCTTATGATTTTCGTCATGATCATGATTTGGATCTGCTTGTTTTATTGCAGGGAAAATTGAGGGGGAAAAATCCCTCCCTTTTTTTTCTTTTTCTTTTTTTTTTTTGGTTCGTAAAATTTGTTTTTGAGAAATTAAGGGTTGGGATTTATGTCCTTCAATCAATCAAAGTCCGATAACCGACGATCCGGCCGCTCCGCCAGCTTTAATCAACAGCGAGGTTCCTCCGGTGGTTCCTACGTTAACAAGAGCGGCACCGGCGCGGCTGCGCCTTCACCCTCACTCTCCTCTTCTCGGAGGTTAGTTTCCTAGGCTTTCCAAATTCATATTCTTGTTGGTTTTGTTTCCTTTTCTATTTTAGATTTTAGATACTGTCGTGTTGTTTTCAGTGTTGAAATATAATACCAGCGTTGTTAAAACATTATAGATTTTACATGTAGCTCCTGTAATTTTTTATTTTTAGTTCTTGCAAAATAGCACATTGGTTTGTTTTTGTTAAAACATTATACATTTTACTTTTTATTTATAGATTTTGGTTTTGGTGGTTGTTGATTTATTTTAGCTCCTCATATTAGAATTGGTCTTAATTGTATGTGTGTAATCCAATATTATAAGGATCAACTCTAGCATAAATAAATGTTTCAGAAACTAAAAATAAAACAAGAAGAACCAAAAGAAAAAAAGTTGTATATTTAAGTAAAACAAAAAAAAAGTTTTTTAGGAATTAAAAAAAAAAATGTATATTTGCAGAGACTAAATACTTATTTAAACCAACATTAAATGATTATTAGCGTTTTTTCTTTCTTCTGTTTTATTGAATACTGATTGTTGTTTGTCTTAGTTTTAACAAGAAGTCTAATAATCATGCACAAGGTGGACCATCTAGGGTAAACCCTACTCCAGCCAATTCAGCTGAGTTTAATTATGCTTCTGCAGTCCGGACAACACCAAATGGTTCCCATGTACAGCCGCAATTTCATGGTAAGCTTGGATCTGACAATAGTTTTTTTGAGTGATTGATTATGTAATGTTGTTTCAGTAGAATTACTTTCCATTTTACAGTGGAAGAACCTGCTGGTTTTTTATATATATAGAAATCGATTGTTTGGTAGAATGTGACAATGTGTGATTATCTTTTGTGGATGATACTCATCTTAGTCATCTATGTTGTATCATAGGTGGATCTGATGCATCAGTTACTAATGCAACTGCCAAGCCATCTGAATCATCAGCTGCACAGAGGAGCACCAGAGTTGTTCCTAAAGCTCCTCCTAGTTCTCAACCACCCCCCGTGAGTTCTGATTCAGCAGCACCTACAACCCCTCCTAAGGGTATGTTATTATTACTTATGTAGGGGTTTTATAAAAATGAAATACATAAGATTTGGAATAAGTGTTTTGGTTTCTCACTAGTTTGGGGTTATATTTGAAAAATAACATGTTCTTGCCGATTACTTGTGGCTTGTTAGAGGGATCTAAGTTTTGCTGTCTTCACCAGGTGATGCATCCGTAGCATTCCCTGTGCAATTTGGATCTATTAGTCCAGGCATTATGAATGGGATGGCAGTAAGTTTTTCATCTGCAAGTTACTTAACACACACTCGACATTTAGTAATACCCTAATGCCTGGAATTTTATGAGAATTCGATCATGTTCTGTTATAATATATGCAGATTCCTGCTCGCACAAGCTCGGCTCCTCCTAATTTAGATGAGCAGAAGCGTGATCAGGTGTGCTATTTATTCTTTCTTTTTTTTCCCTTTCATTTCCTTGTTATTTGTACAACAGTGAAGAATATAGATTTACCACCACTGCCTAATCCTTAAGATTTAACTACGAAAGAGGATGTAATGGGTGGTCATTCATTCTGACACCACTTAGGATATTCTTTTTCATAATAGAAGCTGACAAAGGAGTACATGTTTTTAATCAGTCTTGTTGAAGATCATATAGTCTTCTTATTTTCACATCAATGCAGGCATTCTTTTTATCTATCTAATTTCATAAATTCAGGTTCGTCATGATTCTTCAAGACCTGTGCCTTCTGTACCAACACCTCCTGTTCCAAAGCAGCTGCCAGTAAATAAGGATACTGGTGTCACAGGCCAATCTAAGGCTGGGGAGACTCACACTGGTACAAGGCCAAAAAAGGATACTCAAGTGTTACCTCCAGCAAGCTTGATGCAGAAGCCTGCTGTTATTCCTCTACCTGGAATTTCAATGGCAATGCCATATCATCAGTCACCAGCCCCCTTACACTTTAGTGTTGCTAATCCCCAAATTCATTCTCAGGGTATGTCAACAGCACCTCTTCAAATGCCTTTGCCGATGCCGTTACCAATTAGAAATGCTGGACAAGTGCAGCAACAGATATTCGTTCCAAGTATTCAACCTCGCCCTATTCATCATCAAGGAGTCATGCATCAAGGCCAACATATAGGTTACAGTCCTCAAATTGGTCATCAATTTCCCCATCAGTTAGGCAACATGGGCATCAACCCACAATATTCCCCACAACAAGGAGGAAAATTTGCTGTACCTCGTAAAACTACTCCTGTGAAAATAACTCACCCTGATACACACGAAGAGCTTAGACTTGATAAAAGGGCTGATAATGGTGGGTCTTCTGGTGCTAGGTCTCATTCTGGCATGCCTTCTCAATCACCATCTGTCCAGCCATTTGCTGCTTCTCATCCTATGGGTCACTATGCATCCAATTCTCCCTTTTATCAAACTCCTAATTCTCTTCCTTTATCCAGTAGCCAGAATACCCCCAACACTCAGCCACCAAGATTAAGTTATGCAGTGAACCATGGTCCACAAAATGGTGGTTTCACGAATTCACCATCATCTCATAATTCCCTGCCTGTTAATAAAATAGTCACTTCTATTTCCGGTAATGTTCAACCACCGAATCTAGAAATTTCCTGTGATGTGCTGAATGCAATCTCATCAACTATGTCTGGAGCATCTTCTGTGTCTATAAAGCCAAGTGGTGGGTCTGGTGTTGTGAACTCATTATTTGCCAATTCCAGTATTTCTGGTGCTCAAAAGGGTGGATCTCCTAGTTCCTCGATAACATCTAGTGATGTTGGCTCTTCTGTGCCACAAAAAGGGCCTGAAATTTGTTCCAGAATCTCTTCGGAACAATCTACTGCTGCATCTTCTGAGAAGCTTACATCAGCTTCCTTGTTGCCTTCTCCGTCTGCTTTGAGTGAGGATTCTGCACTAGTTGTAACCAATAATGAAGGCAAAAAAAAGGAATCTCTTAGTAGGTCAAATTCTCTGAAGGATAATCAGAAGAAACTACAAAAGAAAGGCCAATTGCAGCATCAGGTACAGAAGTGCTAGGTTGTTCAAATATCCTTTTGCTAATTTGATCTCAGTTTGTTTCAAGTCTTGTGAATGTTTTTATTTTTTCCCATCACAGGTGACTGTACAATCTTCTGATGTGGCTAATGAACCATCCTTAGCTGTTTCTGAAACTGTAGGAGCTAAAACAATCCATTCTGCAGCAATTGCTGGTGAAGATATATTAGCAGCAGCTTCAGGCACATTATCAGCTACCAGTGAGAACATGCCTTCTGCGGCAGTTGAAGAAAAGACCAGTAGTTCTACACAGGTTTCTACTTGTGCTTCACCTGTAGGACCTGTTACTGAAGCTGTGGATAGTTTGAACAAACATATTAGTGCTGAGGTAGATGATTTATCCCAAGAGAATAAACTGTTAAGCCATAACATTTTGGAAAAGGGTGATAAATCTGAAATTTCAACTCTTCAAAGATGTAAAAATGCTAGTGACGGTGGGACAGAATTTAATCAACTCAAACAAAGTGTTACAGAGTTAAGTTCTGAGGATGTAACTATAAGAACTGAGCAGCACAGGCAGGGTGAATCTGCAAGTTACAGCACAGAATGTGACCAGATGACTAATAATTTAGGCATCTCTTCCTCTACTGCATTGGATTCTAAAGGTGTCTCTCTAAATAGAAATGATAGTGTAGTTAGTAATGAAGCTATTTCTACAACTTCTGGCTCATCAGATCAGCAATCTTCTGATCTTATAGAAACGACTTCAAAACATTGCAAGGATAGTTCAGAGGATGCTGGTAGTGGCTCGTTGTCTCTTCCAGAAACATCTGGTGCTAAAGACAAACCAATTTTAGAACCAAGCAAGGCGAAAGTTACATCAAAAGGAAAAAAGAAACGAAAGGAGGTTCTTCTGAAAGCAGATGCTGCCGGGTCAACATCTGATCTTTATAATGCATATAAGAGACCAGAGGAAAGAAAAGATACTGTTGAAAGTTCAGAGAACACTGGAAGTGTTTTTACATCTGGAGATTCAAAGCAGTTTCCTGTGGATGCTGCTCAGCCCGATGCAGTTGCCAATAAACAAGGTGGGAAAAGTAAGGCTGAACTTGAGGACTGGGAGGATGCTGCCGACATGTCCACACCAAAGCTAGAAGTATCAGATAAAATGCAACAGGTTAGCGACGGAAGTGCAGTTACCGATAAAAAGTACTCTCGAGATTTCCTTTTGAAATTTGCAGAGCAATGCACTGATCTTCCTGAAGGGTTTGAAATCATGGCAGACATAGCAGAAACTTTGATGAGTTCTAATATTGGTTCTCATGTTATGGGACGCGATTCACATCCTTCTACTGGAAGAAATACAGATAGGTCAGGTGGGATGTTGCGGATGGATCGTCGTGGGAATGGTGTTATCGAAGATGATAAATGGAGTAAAGTTTCTGGTGCTTTCCATTCTGATATGCGTTTAGACGGAATTGGAGGTAATACAGGATTTCGACCTGGCCAAGGAGGCAATTTTGGTGTTTTAAGGAATCCACGCACACCGACTGCTATGCAATATGGTGGAGGGATTCTTTCTGGGCCAATGCAATCCATGGTAAATCAGGGAGGAATGCAAAGAAATAGCCCTGATGGTGAAAGGTGGCAGCGTGCTGCTAGCTTCCAGCAGAGGGGTTTAATTCCATCTCCTTTACCAACAATCCACAAAGCTGAGAAGAAGTATGAGGTAGGTAAAGTTACAGATGAAGAACAGGCCAAGCAGAGGCAGTTGAAAGCTATATTAAACAAGTTAACTCCCCAGAATTTTGAGAAGCTTTTTGAGCAGGTAAAATCAGTTAATATTGACAATGTGGTCACTCTCACTGGTGTCATCTCACAAATCTTTGAGAAGGCCTTGATGGAGCCTACCTTCTGTGAAATGTATGCCACTTTCTGTTTTCATCTGGCAGCTGCATTACCTGATCTCAGTCAAGACAATGAAAAGATAACATTCAAAAGATTATTATTAAACAAGTGCCAAGAAGAATTTGAGAGAGGTGAAAGAGAGCAAGAAGAAGCTAATAAAGCTGATGAGGGTGAGGTGAAACTGTCTGATGAGGAAAGAGAAGCGAAACGAACCAAGGCTCGAAGACGAATGTTGGGTAATATCAGATTGATTGGAGAACTGTATAAGAA
Source organism: Cicer judaicum (assembly GCA_037974835.1). Classification (NCBI taxonomy): domain Eukaryota; kingdom Viridiplantae; phylum Streptophyta; class Magnoliopsida; order Fabales; family Fabaceae; genus Cicer; species Cicer judaicum. The sequence goes on along the minus strand of JBBPBS010000549.1, from coordinate 533,508 downwards.
GAAAATGTTGACAGAGAGAATAATGCACGAGTGCATCAAAAAATTACTGGGTCAGTTTCAGGATCCTGATGAAGAAGATATTGAAGCTTTATGCAAATTGATGAGCACTATTGGGGAGATGATTGACCATCCCAAAGCCAAGGAACATATGGATGTATATTTTGAAAGGATGAAATCATTATCAAACAACATGAATTTATCTTCTAGGGTGAGGTTCATGTTAAAGGATGCTATTGATTTGAGAAAGAATAAATGGCAGCAAAGGAGAAAAGTGGAAGGTCCAAAGAAGATTGAAGAGGTGCACAGAGATGCTTCGCAAGAGAGGCAGGCCCAAGCTGGTAGGCTGGGTCGAGGTCCAGGTATCAGTGCGGCAAGAAGGATGCCTATGGATTTTGGTCCAAAAGGTTCATCTATGTTAACTTCTCCTAATGCCCAGATTGGTGGACTGCGTGGGTTGCCTACTCAAGTTCGTGGGTATGGTTCTCAGGATGTTCGTGGGGGTGAAAGGCAATCTTATGAAGCCAGGACACTGTCTATTCCCTTGCCTCAAAGGCCTTTGGGTGATGACTCAATAACCTTGGGACCACAGGGTGGTCTTGCTAGAGGAATGTCTATTAGAGGTCCTTCTGCAGTGTCAAGTTCAATTGGTCTTAATGGCTACAGTAATTTACCGGAGCGCCCTTCATATAGCTCTAGGGAGGACCCCACTCCAAGATACGTTCAGGATAGATTTGTTGGTTCAACTACTTACGATCAATCAATTATTGAAGAGCATAATATGAATTATGGTAACAAGGACTTGAGAAATGTTGATAGGATTATTGATAGACCTGTTGTAAATCCACCTCTTGTCCATGCACAAGGGACAGTAGGATCCCAGAATACCTCCTCAGAAAAGGGTTGGTCAGAAGAGCGACTACAGAATATGTCCATGGCAGCAATTAAAGAATACTATAGGTACTGCTTTCTCTTCACATGGTTACCATTCACTTTATGCTTGTGCCAAATATGTATTTTTCTGAGAAACGTGATTTCTAGTTTGGTATTTATCATTTTGTTAGAAGTATATTCGAAACTTTGTTGTAAATTGTGTATAATGGCGCGGAGCGCCAGACCAAAACCGATATAGAGGATTGAGGGATATCCATTATTGTGAAGACTAAAAAACAGTACGCAAACCAAACATTAATTTTAACAGGATTCATAAATACTCAAATAGGAAAATATACAAAATTAAAGGGTAATCATACTTAATAATTATAATTAACTCTGGTCATTTGTCATTAGGATTAAAAATAAAAAACCCAATATAACTTCACTATTTAAAGTTCTAAAACAGAAGAATAGGAGAAAAGAACAATAGAGAAAAAAAAAAAAAAACCAACAGAACAGGACATGCAGAAGAAGGAAAGGAAACCACAGAACATAACTAGTGATGATGAAGAAGGGTTCGCAGAACAGAGTAGTTGGGCTTCACAGAACTAGCACTAGCAGGAGAACGAAGGTTTGTGCGAAGAAGATGGTTTTGCAGATGTAACATGTTCTCAAAGGAGGAATAATTAAATAGGCAACTTAAAATAATTCGAAAATGTAACTATACTCCTAAAAAATACAGAACAAATTTTTAAAAAAAGGGCATTTGAGGTATTCACGTGTGAACCCTAGAAGGGTACATGAAATAGCAAATACGCTGTGATTTAACAGCGATCTGACCACAATTAGCGACTCCAAACGCCGTGCCTGCTAAACATGGCTCGCTGACAGGAAACGTCACAGTGGACGCTGATCATGGCGCGATTAACAACATAGCTGGAAACTAATAATTGTAAATCTGAACGAAATATGCATTTCGTATGCTTATGATATACACAACCATATTTTATAGCTATATAATTAGGCATAGTGTATGGGAACTTGTCTTTTTAACTTTTGCAAAGCTTAAATTTTGTTTTTTCCAATACAAAATTTCCTTTTTTATTTCTTAACAAGTGCCCTAAGGAGATGAGTTGATATGTTATAGCTATATAATTAAATGGTGATTTATTTTTCTGTCATCTTGTCTTGTCACACAATGATCTGATTGTAAGTTATGGACTCAATTCAGTGCTAGAGATGTGAACGAAGTTGTTTTATGCATCAAAGATCTGAACTCTCCAAGCTTTCATCCTTCCATGGTTTCTCTCTGGGTCACAGACTCGTTCGAGAGAAAGGACACAGAGAGAGATCTTTTAGCCAAACTGCTGATCGACCTTGCAAAACCTCATGGTGGCACCTTAAGTCAAGCCCAACTCATTGAAGGGTGAGATTTATTTGATAACTTGTATTAAGATCTGTCATTGTGAATTTAAAAAAAATTGAAATTGTTGCTCATTCCTATTTATCTTGGCTAGGTTTGAATCTGTTCTAACTACTTTGGAAGATGTGGTTACGGATGCACCAAAAGCACCAGAGTTTCTTGGCCGCATTTTCGCCAAAGTTATTACAGAGGATGTAGTCTCTTTGAAAGAGATTGGGCGGCTAATACACGACGGCGGAGAGGAACCAGGAAGCCTCTTACAAATTGGACTTGCAGCTGATGTTCTTGGAAGCACGTTGGAAGTGATACAAACCAACAACGGCGATGCTGTTTTGAATGAGATCCAGACAAGCTCCAACTTGCAGTTGCAGACTTTCCGGCCACCAGAACCGATTAAATCACGGAAGCTAGAAAAATTTATTTAGGGATAGAGATGGTGAAATTTTATTTGTCTTAGTGCTGTTAGGATACTACAATTTGCAGAAATGCTCTTCTCCGCTGGGTGGTGATGGGGATAATTTTATGCTCGGAATTCTGTTAAATAATATTTTCTCTGCAATTGTGGAAAACACAGTTAAGCATCAGAAATTTTAGGTTGGGATATACTAGTATAATGTTTGTCATGGGTTTTACATTTTTTTTAATAGTATTAAATTGCAGCATCAAAGTTTATTTATACAAAAAGGTTTCTCTGGGTTTTACATGTTGCCTAATGGTGTACATAATTTTAAAATATGCTGGTTATTTATGTATGTAGTTTTCTATTTATGTAAATGGGCATAGCACAGAACAAGTTAATGAGTTCTCGTAGGTGATTTTTAGTTTCGTCTCTAATATGTTATAAAAATTGAAGGTTCAAGTCTTGTGTTGACTGACAATTTCTTTAGATTGTTTTGATCTAGCCTTTGTAAAAATTTGATTTGGTCTCTTAGCCCATTTAAAGGGTTGTCCATTTGACATATCTCATAGTAAATTAAAGGTAAAATTATATTCTTTTGTCTTTTATCTTATTTAGTGGTAATTTTGATCATTTTTTATCTTCTAAATCCATCTTTTATCTTTTAAAATCCTGCAATTTAAACCTTAATTTCATTATTGTTAAAAAAATGATGATGTGTCACAAACAATGATGATGTAGTGTAAACGTTGTTTGATACATTTGAAACGTGGACAAATGTCTCTCCAAACCCCTAAATTCAAAAACGTTGAGTGCACAAAGGTTTTTAGGATTTGTTAGAGAAGAAAATTGATTTTCGATTATAGGAAAAATCAAGGGCAAGAACGTTGGATTGATTCTTATCATCAAAGCATATACGAGAGACGTATTATCAAAAATATTGTGTGTATTAAATTTATTTTCGTTTTAGGGATTTGCTTTGTGTAAAGATTAATTTATTTCTTCCTTTTGTTATTGATTTGATTCTTTTTTGGTAGCGGTGAGGTAGTGTTGTATTATTTTTGTCATATTTGAAGAGGTTGTGTTGAAATGAGTTCTTTATGTTTGTGGGCCACTCTGACTTCTTTACATTCCTTTTTTGGGTTTGGAGCTCTGGACTGTTTTGTTTGTTTTTATGTAAAGATGAATTATTGAAATGTTGTTGGTTTTTGTCTTTTGTCGCAGTATGAATGTTATTTTGGGCTATATAAATGTTAATTGGGCTAAGACTAAGGGAACAGTACTTATATCTTATCTATCAAGCATCATAGCAGGAGTTTGTTGAACAAATTGGATTAGAAAAAGATCAAAATATGGAACAAATTGAATATGTAGCCCAAATTAAAAAGAAAATTTTACCTGTACCCTCTCTTTTATCGCTGTATCTCCAAAAAATAGGAAAATACTAAAACATTCTTGTATATATAATTTTTTTTTTATTTCTTCATTTAACAATTCCGAAACAGAAATAAAGGGAAAATAAAATTATGGAAAACTTCTTTTTAAGTTTTTCGGTACACAACTTCTACTCCGAAAAACTTAAAAGAAGTTTTCCGGTACAGAACATTATTTTCGGAAATCTATTTTTGAAGTTTTTCGGAACTACCGGAAAACTTCATCCACATATTTACCAGTAGTTGTTTTATTTTTAAAAAAATAATTTTTAAAATAATTTTTTTATTTTATTATATTAGTATTTATTTGATTTTAACTATTTTTTTTTCAGTGGATAGGAAGAATAAATGACTTTGAATATTTATCGATCTTGTTAGGGAAATTATTCCTGTCAATCGCACGATTTATGATATGTTAATTATTAATTAGAGTGTATTAATTGTTAATTACTATGGTGTATTAATTATTAATTACTATGGTATATTAATAGTGTATTAATTATTAATTATTTATGGTATATTATAATTTAAAAATATTTATAGTATGTTAATTAATATTTATGATGAATTAATTATTAAATGGTGTATTATCATTTATAAAAATAATAAAATTAAAAAAAATGGTGTGTACCGGAAATTTTTTTGGGAAAGTTTTTCGGAAACACCTTATGTGCCGAAAATCTTTCAAATGAAGTTTTTCGGTAGTATAATTTTTCACTTCTGTATCGAAAATCTTTTTTAAAGTTTTCCGCTAACAACCTTATGTACCGGAAAACTTGAAAAAAGTTTTTCCGAAAATAAAGTATGTACCAGAAATCTTTTCTGATTCCATAAAAGATGAAATGATAAAAAAAAAAAAAAACTTTGAATTAATAAGGGTATAATTGGCATTTTCAGAAAATTATGGGGTATAGGTATAAAAATAGGGGTACATGGGAAATTTTTCAACTAATAGAGGAATTGAAAACTAATTTTGACAGTGACTGATCTTATAGATAAAAGGTTTAAAAAGACGACATATTATAAGTGAGTTTTGGATACAAGGTTTTTGACTAAGGAAGACTTCAAGAATGCCATAAAAAGTTATGCAATAAACAATGTAAGAGATTTAAGGTTGATAAAAAATGACACCACAAGAATGAGAGTTGGGTGCAAAAACGGGTGTGAGTGGTTTGCATAACGTGCTAAAAAGACAAATAACAATAAATGACATTACAAACATTGAATGACACACACAATTGTATTAGAGAATTTTGTGTGAGTATGATGAATTCAAATTGGCTTGGAAAATAATCAATGAATACGGTTAAGGAAAATTCTAACATTAGATTGACAAACATTTGTCAAAAAGCCCAACAAAAATGGAACAAGTGAATGAGTAGGATAAAGACATATAGAGATAAGAGGGTTGCCATTGATTTTGTGGATGGGTTGTTAAGAGAGCAATTTTGTAAATTACATAATTATTGTCATGAACTCCTCAAGTCTAATCCAAACAACACATTTATGTTACATGTACAACATATTGAAGTTCCTGAATTTAGTGGTGTTGAAATAGAACAATATGTGGATAGGTATGTGTTACCTAGTTTTCAAAGAATTTGCATTTGTATTGATAAGTGCAAACAAAATTTCAATAGTCGATGTTTCCTAAAAGGATATTATAGGGGACAACTCCTTGCAACAGTGGATAGAGACACCAATGATCAAATGTTGTTCATTATATTTGTTGTTGTTGAAGGAGAAACTAAGGATTCTTGGGCTTGATTCCTTGATTTGTTGGTGAATGATTTGGGTAGGCAGCTTTATGTAAACAATTCACCTTCATTTCAGATCAATAGAAGGTACAAATTTGAATTTTGTTGGATTTAATTATGTTGCATTTTAGGGCTTATTACCTGTCATGGAGTAGCTTCTTCTTGGAGTTGAACAAAAGTTTTGTTAAGATACTTCTACAACAACTTTAAGAAGAGGTTTTCAGGAGAAAAAAAAAACTTAACGAGATGATGTGAAAAGCTACCTAATCAAGGTATCCAAAATGTGGGATAGATAGATGAAGGAAACGAGGACACATAATGAGGAGACTTGCAATTACTTGTTTAAAAGTCCACCAATATTATGGAGCAAATCAACATTTACAATTGATTCAAAATGTGATGTCTTAGGCAATAATATGTCTGAAACCTTTAATAGTGTCATTATTAAAGCAAGAAAAAAGCCAATTGTGACATTGGTTGAAGAGATAATAGGCTACTTAATGGAAAAATGGGAAACCGATAGAAACAAAATGGATAAGTTAACTATTGGGTCTCTATTACCAAGAATAAAGGAAAAAAATTGGAGAATAAACAAGAACTGCGAAGGTTTCCCTTGTGTATGTAATTTTCTAAATCAATTTCAACTTACTCCTTTATGTTTTAACTTTATAATAGTTTGGTCCCTTAGCTTGTCAATAACTGGTCCTTAAATATTTCAATTTTAATTGGATATGTTTTTTGTTGTTGTAAAGGTTGGCTGGTGAAATAATTTATGAAGTGAGATTCATCAACCAAATTTGGAGAAGTATGTAGTTGATATTTCATAAAAGAATTGTTCTTGTAGAAGATGGATGCTGACAAGGATTCCTTGTTTCCATGCAATTAGTTGTTACACAAGTAGGAAAGATGATCCTTGCAATGAATAAAAAAGAAGCTTATTTGGAGTGTTACTAGCTAATCATCTTCCCAACAAACGTTCAAAATTTATGGGTCAAAACATCGAGTTATGACATAATACCACCTCCACTTAAAAGACCTTCAGGGATGCCAAAGAGATCAAGGAATAAAGATGTAAAGAAAAAAAAGTATGAGTTAGGAAATTGTACAAGGATAAATGGCATGAAAGTGTAGCAAGTGTAAGCAATTTGTCCACAACAAGCTATCATGTAAGGGTGCAATAGTCCAAATTGGTCAATCCCAACTTGTCCAAACCCAAATCATCCAACCCCATCCCGACCTATCCAACCCCATCCAAAAGAGGCAACTCTAAACCAATCCTCACCCAAAATGTCCAACCCCAAACAAGTTAGCTCTAACCAGTCACCATCTAAACTAGTTATTCACAACCCAAATCTCCAAAAAAATCCAGGAAAATTAGACAGTCTCAACCATCACAAACTTCCCAATCCCAACCTACACAACCTACAACATAATCCATTACCATAAAACAAAGCAACATTAACACTCGCACTCCCAAACCCTACACTCGTTTAAAAATTTATAATTCTTGACCACCATCACCACCAAAAGCAACATATTCTTTGACATGGAAAATAATTTGTTGACCCACTATTATTCATACTAAAATATTTATTAATCTTTTTTAACCATTTATTAAAAACAAAAAAAAAATGATTCTTTCATGAAAAAAGAAGTAACATGAAATTGGGTTTTGAATTAGGAAAGTTTTGAAGGTGCAAACACGAGACATGAGGTTGAATTGTTTTTGACTAAGTTGTTTTCTTTTTGTTAATTTATTTAAAGTTGATTCAGGTTTGGTGCCTTACTTAGAATAAAAGTAGTAGCAATCGAGTAAGTGATCAGAGGCAGAAGTAAAAACAAGAATTTGTAGAATTAAAGTGTCACAAGAATTTATCCTGGTTTACCACCAACTTGATAGTTACGTCCAATCCCTTCACTAAAAAGAATTTACTCCACTAATTCAAAACTTCAATTACACATAATATGACCCTACAAGCTAGTCTTCTCAAAATAACTTAACACCTACATAATTTTTTAGGAACACAAACATCTTGACTCTACAAGCCAAGTGTTCTCAACACAACTTGAAAACCTACATATTGCTTGAGGAACGCGAAAGCCACTATTGGGCTAGATTGCAAGAGTTTTGAACAAATTGGTTTGTTTTTCTAAAAAGTTGATTGTAACAATGACTCTCACACTAGAAAACACTTAGAAAATATTTCTTTTGAGCAAATGTTTTTTTATATCTTAACCTTATGAATTCTAATGACTTAGGAAATTTTGTGCTTGAGAATTATTATTTTTTCTTCTTCTTCATTCTTGAGTATCAATTTATAGAATAGGTTATGGTTTCTCCTTTGTCCTTGCAAAATCTTAATCATGTCCTACACATACTATATGTATCTTCTTGTAAATAATCGTTGATCATATCTTTTTGTAAATAATTCATATCTCCTTGTAGATTTTGATCAAATCTTCTTGTAAATAATTCATATTTTCTCTTCTTGTTGATAAGATCTTCATCGTATCTTCTTCAAATCTTGACTATATCTTCTTTTCAAATTGGTTAAAGATTTTCTTCAATTACAAATCTGAATCAAATCTTATTTTAGTTTGTATTCAAAAATACAAATCTTCTTTCATACTATTTCTTGATTTGAGCTGGAATGGATTTGAGTTGTTCTTGGATCTTCACAAGTTTTTGATTTGGTTAAGTTTTTTTTTCATATTTAATTCTTTCAATTTCAGCCGTTGACTTTCCATCAGAGGCATTTACTTTCTTGTTGGAGTGAAATGATGTATTTCTTGAATAATGATAGTCATAAGAAGAATTGCATGACTTAAAATTAGTGACATTAGGCAAATCACCTTGTTGAAACTTTAAAATCAGTTCAACATTAGAGGTTGCATATCAGAGTCAACATTTGGAGTGTGTTGCACCATTTTGATCATCGGATTTGTGAGCTTTGAATTTATGATTTGAATAATCTCTTTAGAGTTAATGATACCTTGATATGAATTATTTAGAGGCACGTTTGATTTTGTGCACATCATAGATATGCAAGAGCTTAGGAGGCGTGTTTCAAATTCAGTCTTCATAGACATTCTTTAGAGGCACTTATCAGGCCCAATCTTTATACCAAAACATCATATCCATACTTCAGACTCATACATCAAACCCGAACACCAGAGGTAATTTTCGTAACCTTCAAAGGCATGTTACTTTCAGAGGCATATGTTCAGAGGCATACATGTATACTTTATGTTCCTGTAGTCATTTCTTTTGGTGACTTCCTCTTGTGACTTTCCTCTAGTACCTTTCTTTAATTTTCTTATTCCAATTTTTGCAGACTTAATAAAGACATTAATCCAAATTTATTGTTCTCATAAAATACTTTTGTTAACATAAAACCATAAATGGAAAACCAACTTGGTTCCAACAAGTTTATGGGAATTCAACCTCAAATTTTAATTCACATATGCATCATCCACCTTTTCTCCTTAACAACTCACTCAAATCCAACCCCAGCTCAACTCAACATAATAAGGATTAATAACATTAATCAAACATCAACGTATTTTCCTTTCTTTGTTGCTCTTACTTTTGGTAGCTTCTAAGGATAAAGTTTGGAATTATTTTATAAGGCGACACATGAATCCATTTTATAAAATAGCATTCGCATGAGCAAAGAGGGACAAATTATAAGGATTGTGACCAAGGTAGGTAAAAAGGTAGAATTGAACATTGTTTTAAGAAATCTATTTTTTGCGAAGAGAAACAAATGACGAGGATTGTGACCAAGATAGATAAGAAGGTAGAATTGAACATGATTATGAAAAATGGATTTTTTGTAAGACTATAAAATGTCTGTTGAAAAGTTGTTTTTTTGTTGTTGTGAAAAACAGAAATGTGGTTTAATATGTAGCATGGAAAGGGATGAGAGAAGAAGAGGGTCGATGATGGATAAAATAAAGATAGAGGGAGTAGACGTTGAAGAAGACCAAGAGGAACAACTAGATCTGAAGCCTTTTGGCTTTTGTTCATCATTTCAGAATTTATTAATTCTTTATCGAACAAATTTTTTTTATATAATTATTAAAAAAGACTACCAAAGTTAATTTGGTGATTAGTTATGAAAGTGGATGAGTAAGTAAGTTTTTTTTCTTAATCACACATGACATATCGTTATTATATGTCCCCTTCAACTGATGAATGACTAAACCAAAAGTTTTTTTGTAATTACAAAATCAAATTAAAAGAAAACATTTTTACAATGACTAAAATAAAAGTGGTCCTTAATTACAAGGATCTTTTACATATTTAAGTCTTATAACTAACTTCAAACAATGCATAATATTGAACTCAAATGATACATAATATTGATTCACCATAAACAATTTACACATAAACTTAATATATTAACTTAAACTAATATTAAATCAATCAACATTGAACACATACAACTTAAACAAATTACATCAATGAACAAATTACAATTAAAAGTAAGCAAATAACAATGACAAACTTCAAATTGTTCTTTGTCAATTTTGCGTCCTTATGCATCTTCATTATAGTCCTTCTAAGTGTTGCATTTTTCATATCTTTTTGGACACATTGTAAGTGTAAGACCCTTAATTTTAAATTCTAATTTATGTATTTTGGGGAATTTTGTGTTGAATTTCTTAGGCTTTTTAGCCAATTTTATAACATTTTGTGAGTTAAATGCCAAAAATATATTTTTGAAGACCCGATTAAAATTATTCGTCGATGAGCAAATAGACAGGTTGAAATTAAAAATGGTTAAAGCAAAAGATAGGTTGAAATTAAAAATGGTTAGAGTTTAAAATGTTACTCTTTTAATTACTCTTTGATTGAGTTTAAAAAGAAAAAAAGTTTAGAGTATTATTTTAAGTAAATAATATAGATTATTTGGTTTTAAAAGTTTGGTGTGTGAGAAAGATTTAATTTTACGAATTTTGTTGTGTGAAGATTAATTTTATTGTGAACAAATTGTTATAAATATTTATGTTTATGTAGTTAACTCCTTAAGTCTCGAAAAAGAATCGAGACCGTTGGCACCGAGTTAGCGGTGGGGAAAACTTTGATATATTAATTTTATTGTGGTGATTTATGGTTGAAAATTTTGGAGATTGAATATGGGTGATTAATGTTTGGAAATTTTGTTGATTCATGTTTGGTGAAATTGATGTGTTCATAATTAATATTATGAATTTTTTAGAAGAAATTTATGTATGACTTGGTGGAAAATGAATTTAATTCAATTTAGGTGTGGATGAAATTTGGAGATGTGATTTATGTGTGGTTGTGGAAATTTAAATTGGTGTGAATAAATATGTTTGAGTATGCTCTGTGTTGTGTTTGAAAAATCATTAGTGTTAAATGAGTATTAAAAATAAGGAATCTTTTAATAGCTGCATTTACTTAATGATTATGGTGAAAAGAGTCAGAGTATGCTCATTCATTTCATAGTACATGGTAACCGCGATGGGACCATGGTGATAGTGGTGACCGTGATGGGCCACGAGATGATGCCATGTAATCTGTTGGTTCATCTTATCCTTGCGGGGATTTTTGCGTCGTGTAAGTCTGTGATAGACTACACATTTTTAGTAAATTGTGCTGACCCGTGATAGGTGGCACCTCGGTAAACAGTACTGGTCTGTGGTAGGTGGTACGTTTACGATTTACGCTTTTTAGTAAATCGTGCTGACCCGTGATAGATAGCACATCGGTAAACAATACTGGTATGTGATAGGCGGTACATTTACGATTTACGCTTTTTAGTAAATCGTGCTGACTTGTGATAGGTGACACCTCGGTAATTAGTACTAGTATGTAATAGGCAGTACAATTATGATTTACGCCCCTTTGAGGAGGGTTTTTGTTGAAATTCTGGAATTCATGCATTTTGGGCATATACACATTGCAGTAGGGTGCTTGGCACACGAGTCATGTTTGATATAATGTGGTGATTTCCTATGTATACTCAATTGTTGTTGTGATTGTGTCGTAATTGGTAAGTGTGATTGTTTTGGATTTGTTTGTAAGTGTTGATTGATTGTGAAACCGTTTTGAAACTGAATTATGCATTTTTCTGCAGTTGTATTCGAATACAAGGAGGTTGTAGTCGAATACATTTGTCCTGATTTTGCTACTGACTTACAAAATAACATTGTATTCGAATACAAGGATGCTGTATACAAATACGACAGTATAGTTTTGTTAAAAACTTCATTTTTCAACGTTGATTATGCATGTTTGGCATATGAAAACCTTTTCAAAGAGTATGCTAAGTTGAAAGGTTATTTTTTGCATTTGAAATTTAAATGTTATGTGGTATTTGTTAACTATTGTGGAAATTTAGACTTTGCCCTCAGATGAGAACCAAGATCTTCCCACCGATTAGTATCTTGTAGATGGGGAGGTAGTTGGACACACCTGACTGGAGCTGTGTCAGGAAGATCTTGCGGGACGCGTGGAGATCACCCAGGTCGTATAATTTTTGTAGTATGATCAGATTAGACGGTTGTATAGGGACTAAAGGTCTTTCTTTTGTGGATGTATTTACTGTATGTTGGAAGACTATACATATACTAATATTGTCAGCTTGACTTTTATTTTGATGGGTCCATGTACCACTTTTTGACGTGACGTAGGGGGAATTAAAATTCTTGGGGCAATGCTTTTGTACAGGTCTGCCGAGAATACCCTAGACGTATGAGCTACGCCTGACAGGCCTCATAGCCCCGGTGTATTTTAATGTTTGAATATTTTGGATTTTTATTTCAAAAACTATTCCGCTGCTTGTAAATATTTGATGACTTTGTCGTTACGTTAAGACTTAAATATTTATCCAAAAGTATTTCTTTGTTTGTTTCTTTGTTTTATTTCTTTGTTTTTTTTTAAAAAAATACACTCGCGCTGTTAAAAATCGGGGTGTTACAGTAAGCATTGTGTACGTACAACTTGTTGTTGCTGAGGTTGTTGTAGAGTTTGTTGCAAAGTGTGTTATTGAAGTTGTTGCTTAGGTGCATAAACTAACACCCAATAAAAAAAATCTGCATCCATAATCGATATCACTACTCTGCAAAAAAACAAACAAAACACAACGCATTAAAAACTCTAGAAATAGAAAATTAAAAATCCAAGAAATAAAAAGTGCAAGCTCATAAATTTAACAAATCAATGTGGTAGAAAATTGAAACTTATCACAAAATTTATACTGCTCTAAAATTTTCTACCTTAGTTTGGTCTGAATTTGTTGATTGTTTGAATAAAAAAGTTCATACCACAATGACATTGTGGTCTGAATACAACATGCATCACACTTTAATTCTAGGTAGAGTTGTTATTATTTCTTGAATTTTAAGAACGAGCTCAGTTTGATGCCATTACAAACAATAATTTTGATGACATCGATTTTTAGGGTTAATGCTTTGGGGGAAAACAAAAACCTATTTTATAGAAGGTAGAAGATGAAGTCTAGTTGACTAAGTTATCGTTGCAACTACAGTTGCTATGTCTCATTTTTTTGACACCTCGTACTTTTTTTTGGATACAGATAAAGGACTTATTTGATTAAAAAAATGATAAAGGACAAACTATTATAACTAAATAAGATAAAGGACAAAAAAAATGTAACCATGCCTAAATTAAATGACTAATAAGATAACTATGATACCATTTATTGAAAATGTGTAGAAATTGTGATATATTTAAAACTTAGGTATACTTCAAATAATAATATAAAAATATCAGGCATAACCATCACAACTGATGTGATTCCACTTAAGATACATTAATTAATCTATTTACAAAATATATCTTACTCCATGTCACATGGTCATAACCAAAATACAAAATAGACTTAAATAATACATCTTAAATTTAATACATCACTCAATAAGTGAGACTCTAACTGAGTTCCATACTTCGTAGATCAACTGAAAAAGTTCATACATGAATAAAAATCATATACTCTAAGCATAGACTCAAATCTCACAAGCAATATTTAAAAGCTCATATTCATTACAAGATAAAGAAGAAAGAAAAGAAGATAGGAAAATAAGAAAAATAGCCAAAATCAACAATAGGCAAATGAATAGCTCAAACTCAATAGATTATATTAGAAAAAGCTTTTCCATCTTAGGAAGATTTATCTATTTCTTGGTAGCGACATTTTCCTCACAGTCTCAACGATATTAAGCTACGAGTTTGGGAATACTTGAGTATAATTAGTTGACAAAAATATACTTTAGCAATTGTTGGCGAGTTGACCGATTAGTGGAAACATCTTCATGTTGAAGGAATTGAATGTAGCTATAAGTGGATAGTGAATTAGTATAATAAATCTTGTTTATTGATGTTCTCATTTCATACCCTGTTAACTTTTGACTATAGAGTATTTCAAAAGGGTTTCAAACAAATACTATTTCACTAAAAGTTTTGATAAGACCAAAATATGAGAAATTGTTTTAGAGCATAATTCAAATCATTTTTCTTGAATTTTTTATTACATTACACATGATATTTACGATGAAATAATATTTTGTAGTAATGTGGACAATAAAGATAAATAACATAACTTAAAGATAATTTTTATTATAGAAATAATTGAAGATAGACAAAAACTTCAATATTTTGATCTCTATAATTATGTTTTGTTTTATTTTCTTTCATACTATGTGATAATCGGCTATTAGATTCTCACATGACACAACATTTTACATTACACGTCATATAAATTATTTTATTAAAATATACACATTTATAAATATAATAATAACAATTAGTAATCTTTTATAGTTTCCATCAACCATAATAAATATAACCATTAAATCTTTACAATTATATAACTTTATTTATAACTATTTCAAAATTTGATTATAGTGTATTTCTTTTTTAGAATAAAATTTAATGTGAAATGATGATGCTCTAGTTTAAAGTAAAGAAAATTTTAAAATTAACTAAACACTTACAAACAAATTTATATTTAACTCCCTTAAATAATACCAATAAAGATCAAACCTACAATTGCATACAACTCTTAAATCTATGTTTTTTCAAAATTAAACTCATTTAAATATATTATTATTCCATTTCACAATAAATATCTTATTTACAATCTGTCTCAAATTATGTCTTATTTTACGATATCAATCTAACATTTACTATTTTTTGAATAATATATTTTATTTATTATATTTTAATTCATTTAAAAACTATACTAATTACAATTAATATGAATCATTCAATAAATAAAATTCATTTTTTATTAAAATTGATTCAATTAATTATTTTCTTAAATATCATTTGGGTAAAACATTTATTTGGGTAAAATATTTATTTGATAAAACATTTATTTATTTTTGACCCATAATAAAACATAAAACATTAATTAAGAATTTTGATAAATGATTGTCGATTTGAGAATGATTTTTGATTAATATTAAGACCACGCTCACTCCTTCTTTCACCAAACACCTTTTCTCTCTTTCCTATTCTATCCTTCTTCTCTCTTCTGTTGTCATCTCAGGTACTCTCTCTCTACTGCAAAACCAATTTAAACCCTAATTTCACACATCACACTCTTCGCTTCTCGTTTCACTCTCTAACTCAAAACTCCACTTTTTCTCGCTCCACATTCATTGTTATTCTTATTTATCTGTGTTGTAATTATGGACATGTATGATTCGATTATGAATTGATGAGTTTGTTTTTTGAAACTCCAATTGTTTTATCCATGATCATGATTTGGATCTGCTTGTTTTGTTGCAGGGAAAATTGAGGGGGAATAATCCCTCTTTTTTTTTTTCTTTTTCTTTTTTCTTTTTTTTTTGTTACTTAAAATTTGTTTTTGAGGAATTAAGGGTTGGAATTTATGTCCTTCAATCAATCAAAGTCCGATAAGAGCGACGCCGCGTACAGACGATCCGGCCGATCCGCCAGCTTCAATCAGCAGCGAGGTTCTTCCGGTGGTTCTTACGGCAATAAGGGAGGCACCGGCGCGGCGGCCGTGCCTTCACCCTCACTTTCCTCTTCTCGGAGGTTAGTTTCTTTAGATTTCCAAAGTCATGTGTTTTTATTTTTTTATGTTTTTTTTGGTTGTGTTTCTTTTTCTATTTTAGATTTTAGTTTATGTTGTGTTGTTTTCAGTTTGAGGTGGTGTAGATTTTGAAATAAGATTTGAGTGAGGTTATTACAAAAACATTATATGATTATTTTTTTTTGAAATAAACACTATATGATTATTAGTGGTGTTTTGTTTTCTTATCTTTGTTTAGGGTTTCCAAATTCATGTATTTTTTTTTATATGTTTTTGTTTCTTTTTTCTATATTTTAGATTTTAGTTTATGTTTTGTTTGTTTTCAGTTTGTGGTGGTGTAGATTTTTAAATGTGATTTGAGTGTGGTTCTTACAAAAACATTATATGATTATTATTTAGTGGTGTTTTGTTTTATTATGTTTTATTGATTCTGATTGTTGCTCGTGTTAGTTTTAACAAGAAGTCTAATAATCATGCACAAGGTGGACCGTCTAGGGTAAACCCTACCCCGGCTAATTCAGCTCCGTCTAATTATGCTTCTGCAGTTCGAACAACGCCGAATGGTTCCCACGTACAGCCGCAATTTCATGGTAAGCTTGGACTTGTATATACTAACAATGTTTTTTTTTTTTGCGTGATTGGTCTTGTAGTGTTGTTCATTAGAATTACTTGTATTCCATTTTACGGAAATTGAGTGTTTGGTTAAATGTGATTTTCTTTTGTGGATGAAACTCATCTATGTTGTATCATAGGTAGTGTTGTTCATTAGAATTACTTGTATTCCATTTTATGGAAATTGAGTGTTTAGTAAAATGTGATTTTCTTTTGTGGATGAAACTCATCTATTTTGTATCATAGGTGGATCTGATGCATCAGTTACAAATGCAACTGCCAAGCCATCTGAATCATCAGCTGTTCAGAGGAGCACCAGAGTTGTTCCTAAAGCTCCTCCTACTTCTCAACCTCCCACCGTGAGTTCAGATTCAGCAGCACCTACAACCCCTCCTAAGGGTATGTTATTATTACTTATGTAGGTTTTTATGAAGTACCTTAGATTTGGAATAAGTGTTTTGGTTTCTGAATTCTGGTTTCGAGTTATATTTGAAAAATAATTTTTCTTGCCTATTACTTGTGGCTTATGAGAGTGATCTATGTTTTGCTATCTTCCCCAGGTGATGCATCTGTAGCAATCTCGTTCCAGTTTGGATCTGTGAGTCCTGGCATTATGATGGCAGTAAGTTTTTCATCTGCAAGTTACTTAGCATACACCTGAAGTTTAGTATTATACAATGCCTAGAATTTTAGGAGGCGTTGATCATTTTTTGTTATAATTAATGTAGATTCCTGCACGCACAAGCTCGGCTCCTCCTAATTTAGATGAGCAGAAGCGTGATCAGGTGTGCTACTTATTCTTTCTTTTTTCGCTTTCATCTACATTTTTCTACCTAGTCTTGTTTGAAGTTGATGTAGTGTGCTTGTTTTCATAGCAATGTGAGTAATTTTTATCATATCTAATATCATAACTTTCAGGCGCGTCATGATTCTTTAAGGCCTGTGCCTTCTGTGCCAACACCTCCTGTTCCAAAGCTGCCTGCAAATACGAATATAAGTGTCGCTGACCAATCTAAGGCTGGGGAGACTCATACTGGTACAAGGGCGAAAAAGGATTCTCATGTGACACCTTTGCCTCCAGCTAGCCTGGTGCAGAAGCCTTCTGTTATTCCTTTACCTGGCATTTCAATGACAATGCCATATCATCAGTCACAAGCACCTGTACACTTTGGTGCTGCTAATCCACAGATTCAGTCTCAGGGTATGTCAACTGCATCTCTTCCGATGCCTTTACCAATGCCATTACCAATTGGAAGTGCTGGACAAGTGCAACAACAGATATTTGTTCCAAGTATTCAACCTCTTCCTATTCATCATCAAGGAATCATGCATCAAGGCCAAAATATAGGTTACAATCCGCAAATTGGTCATCAATTTCCCCATCAGTTAGTCAACATGGGTATGGGCATCAACCCACAGTATACCCCACAGCAAGGAGGAAAATTTTCTGGACCTCGTAAAACTACTCCCGTGAAAATAACTCACCCCGATACCCATGAAGAGCTTAGACTTGATAAAAGAGCAGATAATGGTGGGTCATCTGGTGCTAGGTCTCATTCTGGCACACCTTCTCTGTCTTCATCTGTCCAGCCACCATCTGGTTACTATCCATCCAGTTCTCCCTTTTATCAAACTCCTAGTTCCCTTCCATTATCAAGTAGCCAGATAACCCCTAATGTTCATCCACCAAGATTTAACTATGCAGTTAGCCATGGTCCGCAAAATTTGTCATCTCATACTTCCCTGCCAGGTAATATAAGTGTTACTTCTGTTCATAGTAATGTTGAACCACGTAATCTAAAATTTTCCAATGGTGTGCCTAATGCAATCTCGTCAGATCTTTCAGGCGTATCTTCTGTATCGATAAAGCCAAGTGGTGGGTCTACCAGTTCCAGTATTTCTGGTGCTCAAAAGGGTGGATCTCCTAGTTCCACTGTAACATCTACTGATACTTACTCTTATGTGCCACCAAAAGGGTCTGAAACTTCTGAAATCTCTTCCCAACAATCTACTGCTGCATCAGCTGCGAAGCATACTTCAACTTCCTCGTCGCCTTCTTCAACTGCTTTTAGTGGGCATTCTGTTACAGATGTATCCAATAATGAAGGGAGAAACAAGGAATCTATTAGTAGGTCAAATTCTTTGAAAGATAATCAGAAAAAAGGCCAATTCCAGCATCAGGTACAAAAGTGGTAGTTGTTCAATGCCCTTTTCCTTATATCTTCTCAGTTTGTTTCAAGGCATGTGAATGTTTTTTTCCCCCCCTCACAGGTGTCTGTACAATCTTCTGCTGTGGCTAATGAACCTTCCCTAGCTGTTGATGGTGGGATTTCTGATTGTGTAGTTTCTGAAACTGTAGGAACTCAAACAACCCATTCTCCAGCAATTGCCACTGAAGATCTATTAGCTACTGCTTCTGGTACACTTTCAGCTACCAGTGACAGCATGCCTTCTTCTGCTGAAGAGAAGTCCAGTGGTTCTACACAGAATACTGCATGTGCTTCAGCTGAAGGACCTGTTGCTCATGCTGTGGATAGTTTGAATACTCGTAAGTGTGATGAGCTAGATGAATCTTCCAGAGAAGATAAACTTTTCAGGCAGAAAGATTTGGAAATGGGCGATAAAACTGAAATTAAAGCTCTTCCGATATGTGAAAATGTCAGTGAGGGGACATATTTTAACTACCTCAAACAAGGTCCAACAGAGTTAAGCACTGAGACTGTAACTTTGAGGACTGGGCAGCAAGGACAAGATGAAATTGAATCTGGAATTTGCAGCACAGATTGTGACAGGATGGCTGATAATTTAGGCTTGTCTACTTCAACTGCATCAGATTCTAAAGATGTCTCTTTAAACAGAACCGATAGTGTAGTTAGTAATGAAGCTATTTCTTCAAATTCTGGCACATCTGATCGACAATCTTCTCATCATCTCGAAACAACTTCAGAGAATTGCAAGGATAGTTCAGAGGATGCTAGCACTGGCTCAGTGTCTCTTCCAGAAGCATCAGATACCATGGACAGACCAGTTTTAGAGCCAAGTAAGGTGAAAGGTACATCAAAGGGAAAAAAGAAACGAAAGGAATTCCTTCTGAAAGCAGATGCTGCTGGGTCAACATCTGATCTTTATAATGCTTATAAGGGACCTGAGGATAAGAAAGAAGCTGTTGTAAGTTCAGAAAACACTGAAAATGTTTCTACTTCTGGAGATTCGAAGCAGTTGCCTGTGGATGCTGCTCAGCCAGATGCAGTTGCAAATGAACAAGGTGGGAAGAGTAAGGCTGAACTTGAGGACTGGGAGGATGCTGCCGACATGTCCACACCAAAGCTAGAAGTATCAGATAAAACACAACAGGTTAGCGACGGAAGTGCAGTTACCGATAAAAAGTACTCTCGAGATTTCCTTTTGAAATTTGCAGAGCAATGCACTGATCTCCCTGAAGGGTTTGAAATCATGGCAGACATAGCCGAAGCTTTGATGAGTTCTAATATTGGTTCTCATGTTATTGGACGCGATTCACATCCTTCTGCTGGAAGAAATGCAGATAGGTCAGGTGGGATGTCGCGGATGGATCGTCGTGGGAGTGGTGTTATTGAGGACGATAAATGGAGTAAAGTTTCTGGTGCCTTCCATTCTGATATGCGTTTGGATGGTATTGGAGGTAATACAGGATTTCGACCTGGCCAAGTAGGCAATTTTGGTGTTTTAAGGAATCCACGTACACCGACTGCTATGCAATATGGTGGAGGGATTCTTTCTGGGCCAATGCAATCCATGGTAAATCAGGGAGGAATGCAAAGAAATAGCCCTGATGGTGAAAGGTGGCAGCGTGCTGCTAGCTTCCAGCAGAGGGGTTTAATTCCATCTCCTTCATCTCAATCTCCTTTACCAACGATCCACAAAGCTGAGAAGAAGTATGAGGTGGGTAAAGTTACAGATGAAGAACAGGCCAAGCAGAGGCAGTTGAAAGCTATATTAAACAAGTTAACTCCCCAGAATTTTGAGAAGCTTTTTGAGCAGGTAAAAGTAGTTAATATTGACAATGTGGTCACTCTCACTGGTGTCATCTCACAAATCTTTGAGAAGGCCTTGATGGAGCCTACCTTCTGTGAAATGTATGCCACTTTCTGTTTTCATCTGGCAGCTGCATTACCTGATCTCAGTCAAGACAATGAAAAGATAACATTCAAAAGATTATTATTAAACAAGTGCCAAGAAGAATTTGAGAGGGGTGAAAGAGAGCAAGAAGAAGCTAATAAAGCTGATGAGGGTGAGGTGAAACAGTCTGATGAGGAAAGAGAAGCAAAACGAACCAAGGCTCGAAGACGAATGTTGGGTAATATCAGATTAATTGGAGAACTGTATAAGAAGAAAATGTTGACAGAGAGGATAATGCACGAGTGCATCAAAAAATTACTGGGCCAGTTTCAGGATCCTGATGAAGAAGATATTGAAGCTTTATGTAAATTGATGAGTACTATTGGGGAGATGATTGACCATCCCAAAGCCAAGGAACATATGGATGTATATTTTGAAAGGATGAAATCATTATCAAACAATATGAATTTATCTTCTAGGGTGAGGTTCATGTTGAAGGATGCCATTGATTTGAGAAAGAATAAATGGCAACAAAGGAGAAAAGTGGAAGGTCCAAAGAAGATTGAAGAGGTGCACAGAGATGCTTCGCAAGAGAGGCAGGCCCAAGCGGGTAGGCTGAGTCGTGGTCCGGGTATTAATACGGCAAGAAGGATGCCTATGGATTTTGGTCCAAGAGGTTCGTCTATGTTATCTTCTCCTAATGCTCAGATCGGTGGATATCGTGGGTTGCCTACTCAAGGTCGTGGGTATGGTTATCAGGATGTTCGTGGGGATGAAAGGCAATCTTATGAGGTTAGGACACTGTCTATTCCCTTGCCTCAAAGGTCCGTAGGTGATGACTCAATAACCTTGGGACCCCAAGGTGGTCTTGCTAGAGGAATGTCCATTAGAGGTTCACCTGCAATTTCCAGTTTGGCTGGTCCTAATGGTTATACTAATTTACCGGAGCGCTCTTCATACAACTCTAGGGAGGATCTCACACCAAGATATGTTCCGGATAGGGTTGCCGGTCTAACTGCTTATGATCAATCAAGTGTTCAAGAGCATAACATGAATTATGGTAACAAGGATTTGAGAAATGCAGATAGGATTCTTGATAGACCTGTTGTAAATCCACCTCCTGCCCGAGCACAAGAGACCGCAGTGTCCCAGAATACCTCTTCAGAAAAGGGTTGGTCAGAAGAGCGACTACAGAACATGTCCATGGCAGCAATTAGAGAGTATTACAGGTACTGCCTTCTCTTCATGTATTTTCTGTTCGATTTGTTTAAGCTTGTGCCAGTTATGTTTTCTGAGAAGCATGATCTCTAGTTAGTTATTTATTATTTGCTTTGAAATATAATCCTTAATATGCTGAGCATAGCCAGATTCCTATGGGAAATCTTTTGTTTCTTTCTTTAATAGAGGATTTTATTGTGTAGGTTCATACTGTATTCTGTGTCTTGGTTATTTTTGTTCCGTGATTTTATTGCTTCAAAGCATATAGTAAAACTTGTCTTGAAAGGGTTGTAATTGTGATATTTATATTTATAAATAATGACAATGATGTCCTTATACTTAATTTACAAGATAATGTAGAAAAATTAAACTAAAGGTTCTAATAGAAAATCTAAAGGAAATTTGTATATGCATGTAATGTATATAACTATATAAATGTACAACTACATGTGGATAAGTTGTTACTTTATAACATTTTATGCATTAGTTGGTTATAAAATAATGTTTGAGGTTAATGATATTCTGAGTTGTGTCTTTTAGTTGTGAGAATGAGGGCCCCTGACATGGATGGGGAAAGCTTGTTTGCTGAAAGTTGAAAAGAATGAGAATACGATGAGTGTATCTTATAGCCTAGAATAGATGCAAGGTTCATAGCTTTTGCATTGCAGTTTCCTTTTGAAGTGTTGCCACTTTCAGCGGGTAATATGTCATTGTCATGGAATGCTCAGCAGGGTGGTCAATGACCTCAGTTATAGCCTTCATCTTGTTCGAATAAAATGAAAATATCTTATAATATCTAAATCTAAATTGTATTTTAGAGTATTTTAAGGAACATAGGTTGTATCTTAAGATTAGTTTCTATACTTCATATTTCATGATTCGTTTCATGAATTGATGAGATTAAGAGTCTAGTATTAGTATAAATATGGATTAATACTGTCTTTGCAAGAATAACATTTAACATATTGGCTGCAAATATTTATTTTATTATACATACTATTCAACATTGTTTCAGTATTAATTTTATTATACATACTATTCATCTTCCTCCTCTAATTCCTAAACTTCAACACATCTGATACTTTTTTAAGAAGAGGATTGATTGTCTAAATGGGCATAATACCTCAACAAAAGAAAATGAGTCTGAAGCTAAGAGATTTCATTTTATGTGTCTTGGTCGATTTAGTTATTTTCCTTCTTTTCAGCCTCAAGATCATCCTCAAGTTGCCTTAACTAAATAACTATGTTCTTTTTGTTTTGAACATGCATTAGATTAGGGCGGTGGGTGAGGCGTGCTGTTTTTGAAGCTTCTTTCACTGTCAAGTCTCAACATGAAAATGTTTGACTCCCCATGTTTCTAAGCTTATGTTGTGAAAGCAACTACCATTAAGGGTATTATGGGCAAACCTAAAATATGGAGGTTTATGAAAGGAAGGCTAAGAAGACTAGTGGCTAAGTTTTCTAGTGAGGTGTTTAAATAATTAATAGGGTGTCTTAATAATAAGAATATTTTATTAGTAATATAATATATAATAAAGATATTCTATGAATAATATCTTCTTAGTATTCTTAGTAAAGATATTCTCTAGAATTATCTATATGTTATTAGTAATTTATAATAAAGATATTCTATGAATAATATCTTCTTAGCAAAGATACACTCTGGAATTATCTATATTTTATTAGTAATTAGTAATATACAGTAAAGATATTCTATGATAATATCTCAGTAAAGATATTCTCTAGAGTTATCTCGTTAGCAGTCTTTAAGATTAAGTTCTAGGTTTTTAGAGGCATGACGGAAAAAGTTTATTTTAGAGCCAGAGTAATTAGAGAATCCCTCTATTACTATTATCATTTATTATCAATAAAACACCCTATTTTCCTTAATTGCATCCATTTCTTCTTCTTGTCTGTGTTGTGTTACTATTTTTGGTAGCAAGGTAGTTTACCCTTCGATGAGTTGGGCTTGACTTAAGCTTTATTTGCATTTTGGCATAGCCTCATCTTGATATGCATTGTGCCGTGACTTTTTGGGCCTAAGACCAATAAAGTTGACTGAATAGGCATAGGCACATGATAATAGGGAGGGAGAAAGGAAGAGAACACCATATTTTCTGTTAGGACCTTAAAGGTTGGATAGAGAGTTTCATCTCTTCTTTGAGGTGCATTTGCTCTGGGATTACATGGAAGGAACCTGTCCTTTGAGATAAAATGGCATGCAAAGAGATTAACATCCATTCATTTCTTCAACAATGTTGAAAATGTAAATGGTCATACCATAGGGCTTAACTTTCTCCCTTGCTTTTGTTTCAATTCAATGACATGCATTCTAGCTATTGTTATAAGAGCCTAGTTAAATTGAACTTTGCATATCAAACAAAAACTTGTTTTCTAATTTGTGGTGATACTGTGATGATTTATTTTCCAGTTATCTTGTTACATATTGATCTGATTGTAAGTTATGATTCAATTCAGTGCAAGAGATGTGAATGAAGTTGTTTTGTGCGTCAAAGATCTGAACTCTCCAAGCTTTCATCCTTCCATGGTTTCTCTCTGGGTCACAGACTCATTCGAGCGAAAGGACACTGAGAGGGATCTTTTGGCGAAACTGCTGATCAGTCTTGTGAAATCTCCTGATGGCACCTTAAGTCAGGCCCAGCTCATTGAAGGGTAAAATTTATTTGATAACATGACTGACTTAGTAGTGAGAATCTGTGATTTACAAAAATTATTAATTGCTGCTTATACTTGTTTATCTTGGCTAGGTTTGAATCTGTTTTAACTACTTTGGAAGATGTTGTTACGGATGCCCCAAAAGCACCCGAGTTTCTTGGCCGCATTTTTGCCAAAGCTATAACAGAGCATGTAATCTCTTTGAAAGAGATTGGGCGGTTAATACGTGACGGCGGAGAGGAACCAGGGAGCCTCTTACAAATTGGACTTGCAGCTGATATTCTTGGAAGCACCTTGGAAGTGATACAAACAGAGCAAGGTGATGCCTCATTGAATGAGATCCAGACAAATTCCAACTTGCAGTTGCAGACCTTCCGGCCGCCAGAACCTATTAAATCTCGGAAGCTAGAGAAATTCATTTAGCTGATAGAAATGAAGTTTTATTTATGTCTTGGTACTTTTAGAATACTTCAGTTTCCAAAAATGCCTTTCTCCTTGGGAATGGTGGTGGCGAGAATTTTATGCTTGGATTTCTGTCTAAATAATATCTTCACTACAATTATGGAAGGTACAGTTAAGCATCAGAAATTTTGGGCTGAGATATATAATGTTTGTTATGAGGGTTTTAATTTTTTAAACAGTATTGTATCATTCAACTGTCCATGAAAATATAATGACTTATTAATCTGCAACAACATCAACATGTATACAAAAGGTTTCTCTGGTTTAGTGAAAAGATGAGTGATGAATGAGCATGTAGGCAGGCATAATGGTACATAATTTTGAATGATGCTTACTGCTGATTATGTATGTATATACTATATATATGGACTTATTAGTATGCTATGTGAATTAGTATGATAAATGTACCCATTAGATGTAAGGTTTGGGAGGTTTAAGGAGTTTGATAAATGAACCCATTAGGATATGTAAGGTTTGAGAGATTTAAGGAGTAGAATGATAGAGGTGACGAGTATTATTTCACTCATAACATAGTACTAATATATATATATATATAGATTATATTTAGTGAGAATTATAAAATAAATGGTTTAGATTAAGTTACATTTTAAATAGCACATGTACTTCTCTACACTATTGATTTTCATTTCCCATTCACCCTTCCATCTCCTCCAGCCCACCCTCATCCCCAATGCTTGCGTGAATCCGTTGAAATATTTCCAAGGGCATAAATGATTGAAGAATTATAAAAATAATACCAAACAGAAATGAAGGACGTAGTTGCAGCTAGCGGTGCCTTCATGTGCCATTTAGAAAAAAATAAAAACAACGTTTTTGGTATATATTTAGTGAGAATTGTTTTTCATGTGAGAATGAGAGAAACAATTATCAATCATTAGATCGAAATAGATGATTTAGATTAAAAGTTTTATTTTAAATAACACATGTGCCTCTCGACAGTTTATCAATAGTACCATGCCATTTAAATAATATTACAATACTAATATCTTTTAATCTTCATTCATATATATATTTAAACGAGAATTTGATATTATTAACAAAGAGAGTACTGAATTTAAGTTTTGGATCTTGATTTTACTAACGGAGAGTATTTTAATGTTCATTAAATAAATAATTCATTTATTTTTGAAGCATTGATGCCACTAGATCTCTTAATAATATTCTTTAGGAAGTATTTGGCACTTCATTTGACACCTCATGATTGGCTGATTTGATTCGTTTCTTGGTTTCCTTAAAGAAATCGTGTCCTTGTTTTACACTTCCTTAGATTGTGATCCATACATTCGCAAAACAACAAAGACAATTATTCAAGTTCAAAAAAAAAAAAAAAAATACTAATATCTTAAATGTAACTAATTTAATGTATTATAAGGTATGTTTAAATTTGAAGGGATAATTCAAATAGAAAGTTTTAGAAGATTTTATTTTAATTTTATAGATGTTGGTTGTTCAACATCTATCATATTATTTAAAATATACTATATAATCTTTTTTAAGTTAAAAAAATTTAAAATTAAAGACCAAAATTCTTAGATTTTAAAATTAAAAAATCAATTTTATAAATTAGTGAAAATAAAGAGTCTAACAATACCATTAAATCAATTAACCGAATAAGAGAGAGTTTCTTACATGAAGATAAAACGTTACCTAATAACCAAAGGTAGCATAAATTAATCAAATACAATTCACGCCAAAATATGTTGGTACATACAACCATCTAATAATTCTCCAATTGAAAATAATTTTATTATTGACCTTAGGTGTAGCTTCACATGCAATATTTTCTGTAATCAACATCTTTCAATAGGTATCAATGAACCGAACTATTTTCAATAGATTTAGATTTTGGTAGAATTAAAATGGTTTAAGGAATAATCATTCTTATTTATTTTGATGATAATATAAATTATTTTGTGGAAATAATTTATTGTACTAATATGAAATTATTTAAATATGTAAACATTTTATTAAAAGTGTCAAAGACTTAATGTTGTATCATCTGATGAATTGAGAAGATAAATGAAGGAATCAAGACAATGTAATGAAAAATCTATTAAAAATATGTCTAACTTTGATCAATGCACTCTCAAGATTCCTTTGATGAGTCTCATAAGCTCGCTAAATGTACTCTCAAAACACCTTCGATAAGTATGATAATCTGATCTACTAATTAAAAAATAGAATGTCTACGTGGTTTCTTCCAAAGCAAAATGCTCCTTTTGGCTCATTTTGGCAAGTCAAGAAACAAACTTATAGCTTAGTAAGCTCTAATTAGTAGCTATAATTTATAACATTTTTTTTTGGTAAACTATAATTATAGATATGCTACTAATTATAGATATTAGCTTATAATTTATAACATTTTTGATAAGCTAATTCAAGTAACTTATAACTCATTATTTTTTCTTCTAATTTTATCTTTATTGTTTAACAAAAATAATTTTTAACCCTTTCATAATTTATTTATTATAATTTCAATGATTAAAAAAATTATTAATTCAGTTTTTTTTTTAAATTTAATAAATAATTATTTAAAGGAAATAATTTCAAATATATCTTTATTATAATTTAAAATAAATAAATTAGTTAAAAAATAAAAAATATATTTGACTAATAAATAGTTTAATCATTATAATTTTGAATTATATATAAATAATTTAAAATTTAAAATTTAAAATAATTAACATTTTAATTTAAATAATTTATTTATTTGTTTTAATTTAAAATAAAAAAATAGACTTAATTGTAATGTTGCTTCCCTTATTTTAACTAATTTGTGAAATTGATCCCTCTATTTTAAAATCCACAATTTTTGATCATTCTCTCGAATTTTTTAACTAAAAAAATAATATAACATATTGTACACAATGCGACATATGCTACAATGATATTGAATGATTATTAACTTTTAAATTGCAATAAAATGCTCTAAAAACTTCAATTTTAACTTCTAAAATTTTTTCTTTTTGTAATTTAATTAATAATATATAAATAATTAATGTATCTAGATGATTATATATTATAAGATCGTATATTACACAATTCAAAATATGTTAAAATCCTATTTTTTTAGTTAAAAAATTTGTGGGAGAAATCAAAACTGTTGAATTTTAAAATAAGAGAACCAATTATTAGAATTAATGAAAATAGGAAGATCAAAACTACAATTAAACTTAAAAAATATATCAGATTAATAAACTTTAAATTTAATAAAAAAATTAATTTTAATTTACTACTTTTTAAAATATTTTAAACATTAATTAATAAAATTTATTTTTAATTAAAAATATTATTTTATGTCATTTTACATTTTAAATTAATTAAACCCCTAATTTTACCAAAAACTCAATTATAACTCAACACCTATTAACTATAAATTATCATTTATCAATTAAATTTTATCAAACATTCCCTTTATATACGAGAATAATGGATGTTGTTTTCTAAAACTGAAGCTTCTCTCGATTGTTTTCTTGTATTGTGGGAAGCATGCAATGGACACAACAACGTTCATGATTTTGAATTGCTACAATTTCAACATTTGTTAAGGCATGCTATTAATTATTATTTTTTTATTTGAAAATTGGGGTATTTTTTATTAGAATAGTTGGTCTATTTGACTCGTGTGCCACTCTGCATCATTTTTTAGTTTTACTAGTCAGATAGCCTTAGCTTCACCAGCCAGTCAACTAACTTGCTCCATCAGTCTGCCAAATCAACCAACTTGCTCATTAGTCCGTCCGCCAGTCACTTAACTTGCTCATTAGTCTCCCAATCAACTAGCTTGCTCATGAGTTCACGAGTATATGTCTATTAGCTTGCTAGTCAGCCAACTGATCTCTCATCCAACTTGATATTTACTTGTTCGTAAAGCCAACTGTGATCTTGCTAGTAATAGCATATAGGATATTTGTCTTAGGTTGTTATTTTTGGGGAGTTCGGAGGAGCACCACAATTCGGAATGGGCTAAACAATGATTAATAAGAGACTTAGACACCACATCACAACCCAAAACCTTAAGGCATTAGGTGTATGGGTTATTCTCCTTATATATCCAATACAACATCCATTCCTGGTCAATGTGGGACTAATCACTCATAATTGAATTCCCAACAGTTATTAGTTTGTTATGTTTGTTATTTCAGTTTTGGTAGCTACGCATTATCCTATATCTTTTCTCCTATTGTATATAAAGAGATTGAGATGCTACATTGTTATTTGATTGATTTCATTTTTCAATATATGTGAAATTATTTAGTAAAGTAGTTTCATCTTGTTTCATAATATGGTATATTGAGACCTTCATCATCTTCAACCATGACAAGATCAAATAACAATAATAACAATGCCAATCTCGATCCTACACAAAATACCAGAAGTCTATATTACATTCACCTAAGTGAGGGTCCCTCTTCTGTCATTGTTACCCCAGTTTTTAATGGAACCAATTACAATTCTTGGGTTTTTTTCGATGACCATAGAAATGGTGAGAAATAATAAAATGGAGTTTCTTGATGAATCTTTTCCTATGACAAGTGATTTTGAGTCAGCTCACAAGTATTGGCTACGATGCAACACTTTAGTTCTTCAATGGGTCGTTAATTCAATTTCACCATCAATAGCTCAAAGTCTTATGTTTAAAGATAATGCCAACAAAGCCTGGATTGAATTAAAGGAAATGTTTTCACTAGGGGATCTAATAAGAGTTTCATAATTGCAAAACAAAATTCTTCCAATTAAACAAGGTAATATGAATTTTGTTGGAAGAATTGGATAATTTCGTCCTATACCACCATGTAATTGTACCTCCACAATCTATGTGAAAGAAGATAGGATGATCACTTTTTAATTGGCTCAAATGAATTTTTTTATGTGGTTAAAACTCAAGTTTTGCTTTTAGAGCTCATGACAAACCTCCATAGAGTTCTTTCTTTAGTTCTCCAACAAGAAAGACAAAATTGAGGATATAATAAAAGCACATAATCTCAATTTTTTGTTAATGTTACTGAAACAAATAAAGGTTCTTGGAAAGGAAAGAAATTTCAAGATTTGCACTCACTGTGGTAAGTTTGGTATTATGGACATTTGTTACAAAAAGTGTGGATTTCCACCTAATTTCAAGAATGGTTTTTCTATCAATAATGTGCATGGTGAACATGAAAACACCAATAACAAGAAAGATGATATTTGTAGCAACCAACAAGGTCCATTCACTCTAGATCAAATCAAATGAATTATGAACATGATACAATAGGCTATTTTAGGGTTTAGGGTTTAGGGTTTAGGGTTGATTTAACTCCAACTAACAAGTCCACAGGTAAATCTTATATAAATGCTATCCATAATTATCACAAAAGATGTGGTTTGGATTATAGATTATGGAGCCACTTAACATGTGTAATAATTTTGACACTTCATTGAGTTTGTCAGAATTAAACCAATTAATATGAAGTTTCTTAAGTGTTGAATTCACTCAAATCGAACTTACGGTGAAGAAAAACGGTGCAAAATGATGAATTTCACAAACGGAGAAGTTGAGTATTTGAGAGAAATTGAGATGGTTAAAAATATGAGAAATTGTGTTTAATTGACTAGTTAAATGAATGATACAATACACTCAAATTGGGGAGAAATATAATATTGAATATATTTTTCTATAAATGCATGCTCCCCTTAGTTTGTCCATCAAGTAAACTATTCTTAGTAAAAAATACTTGATTTTCATTATTGTTAGTTTGTTTAATTCGTGGTAATCTACATATAATTGCAGGGAACTATCATTTTTTAATTAATAATACAAGGTCTCCCCATGGGAAAACACTAAAGGAAACATCTTGTACGAGGCCATTGAAATGTGTATGGTTATGGATACCAGGTATGTCTCCTATCTAGTGGTAAGCTATCTGCATCATATGGAGGTAAACTCATAATTAGCAACTCTTGAATTACCATATATCTTGATCTTCAAAGAAACGAGAATCACGTAGAATCGAGGTTATCTTTAAATTTTCTATCAAAAACATAAATTGGGCAATCAAAATAAGCAATGCAAGTAACCATAATCACCCTAGTAGGGGTTTCAATAATCAATTCATAGTTCATGTAAGACACAAGAAATCCTAAATGTTTAACACAATTATTTGACACAAAGGAATGATATATGGTATTTAAGTAGTGTTCCATACGGTACAAATAAAGGAACTCATGAATCATAATAGTACAAATAAAAGGAATACCACTTATGTAATACATACATTGAATCAAATTATCCATTTAAGAAGCTTAAACACTTCTAAGAGAAAAGGTCATCTCATTGGTCTTAGGTCATCTTGCTTATTAGTTGTGGACTCCTAACTGTGGGGTCATATCAATTACTTACAAATACACAATTACACAATGCAATTCATAAGCTATTTGCATAATGTAACACTTCTTATGAATGTGGTACCCTACAACTCTAAAGTACTTGAGAGGAATGTGACACTATGTCAAGACACAAACACATTCAAATACTTTACAAGCTCACTCAACATCAAACTCTCCCAATCACTATTTGGTCTCTAGTCGAGGTATTGATGTGTTGCAGGATAACACCCAACATTTGAAAAATACTCCTAAACTGACCTAGAATTACGTACTTGAATACCCCCAAGATCACTCGTGATCGTCACCATAAGGGTGAATGATCGCGTTTCAGCAAGTGTATGGAATCGTTGCAAGTAATACTAAAACGATAGTACCGAGTGTCGAACTCAAGGATTGCGTTTTACTATCGAATTATGTTTAATTACTAAAATTGAACAATTTTTTTCCGAATTGATTGAAATTATATTTGAAACTAACAAGCATAGAATTGAACTTTTATAATAAAGAAAATGTCAGGGATGAATTTCACTTTGAATCCAACATTGATTTCTAATTTGATCCTAGTTACTAAATTCTTTTATTGAGCTATTACTGAATTCTTTTTATTATTCTTGCCCTAATGTCTTAGTGACAAAACCTTTAATTCCAAAGTAACTCCTAATTCTTTAGTGGATTTAAGATTAGCATTAAGTATTACAATATAAGAAATCTCTTATTAAACTACTGCTTTTGCAAATAATTCAACTGGTTTTATGTCCTCCATTTATCCCAAGATCATGAATTTCTCATCTCAAGCATTCGTAAAGTCCACTTCTATTTCAAAATATGAATTGTAAAACATTTTAAAATTTGATCAAACAAGCACATAGATGAAAAAAATAATTTCATAAACTTATTCATATAATTAGATATCAAATCAAACAAATAAGAGTTTCATCTTATTTCACTCATCCCTAACAAATAGAGTTTAGTTATTCATGATAAAGATACAAAAGATATAGATTAAAGAAGAATTACAATAAATATTCATCAATGATTCTTGATAAAAGTTCTCTAGTGGTATTAGAAACACCCATATATGAGTTTCTATGCTAGGACACAAGTCTCCAAACTTCCCAAATGTCAAAAAGATCCATAGAAATTGAGAAAAACACGTTTTTAAACATTCAGCTGAGTGTCAGGCGTCCCAAGCGCGGGATTTGCACTTCAATCACAATTTGGTAAAGTCAGTGAAGCAGAAATACGCCCTTGGCGCATGGTTTGCGATTCACGCGCAAAGCCTCTTAGTCTAAAGTATACTGCATTTTTATCCTCTTTTGACTCTAAATTTAGTTCTGGTGTCTTCATGAAAATTGTAGCTTTGGATCTTAAATTTCATTTTCACTTGGTTTTCCTCCAATTGGGAATCTACAACTCAAGATATTGTTGAAATACTCCATATAGTTCATGTCGACTTCTCACCAAAATTCAACACTACGCTAAAACAAAGAAACAAAACAAAACTACGATCATAGATGCAAAACACTAAACTTAATATTTTCTCTTTGAGGTCTTAGCCTTCTTGTCTCCAATCCTCCCCTTTTTGTCCTAAGCCATTTCTTACTCTAGAAAAGCTAGCACTGGTATTGGTCAAGTAGTCTTAGCATCAAGCTCTCATCATCATAATTCACACCAACTTCCCCACCATTTCAAATACATAATTACTCATTCAGATCATCAAGTAATCTTGGATATACTAAGTCATGCATATTCAACAACTCACAATACTTTCAACGTAATATTCAGCCATCTATTATCTGATGAACATTTAACTAACACAATCATCAATGTGACTTATTCATCAAATTAACTCATGTATTTCTCAATTCAATATATATACATTTAACAATTCAGACACAATAATTAAAGCATAGTCATCAACGATTTAAACACTATAGTCACACACAAATAGTAACTATAAAATTCTAACCTCTTCTAATGAGTGTAAATTTCGTCCAAACAAATAGGTAGGCCATGCCTCATGTTCATAACAATTATGAAAGCATATGAAAAGCAATACATTCTTACGACTGTGCAACCATATTTATAACTTTCAATATCCCACTTATCTAATCGATTTGCTTCACATGCAATCAAATTCAATGCACTCCTTGAATTGTTTCCAACCAACTTCAACTACAACACCTTCCATTTGAATCTATATTCTAATGTAATCATACTATCCTAAAACAATGTTTGGATCTCAATATGTTGCATTAATATCATGTTGCTAATTGACACCCAACTTTTTCACAAATCACCCATACTATCCAATAAAAACCTCTTCAACGTACTTTGAGCATATTGAACTTTGTTTGTGTGTGTATTTTCAATGTTGATTATATGGTCTGTTCATGCCCTAATTTTCTCCTTTACCAAATCCAATGTATTAATTTCACATATTTAAAGATTTTTGGAAAATTTTCACATACATTTCTATAGGTTTGTTTAGAATCAATATATTCCTCCTTCCAATTAGACTCAACTACAACATCCAATGCACTCATGATGGTGTCCCATGATTATTTTTGTTTTAAACATTTAACTTTGGTATCCAATTTACATCTTGCTCTAACATTTTTTGAAATGTGATATCGAAAAAGTAAATGAGTAGCACTCGAGAAAACTTTAGCAACAATATTCATCATTGCATTGTCTCAATTAGTCACAAATACCCATGGACAATTATCTCTAAAGCTCAGTTGACATTATCTTCCTTTCCAGACTCCATTGAAAAAAAAAATACGATTGAAGTTGTTAGTTTAGTATAAGTGACACTAACAAACTAAAGCAATAGTTATGAACATATGTTGGGATTTATATGTGGAATCTATCAACATCACAAAATGAAAAGTATTAAACTTGATAGTATCGGCTGAGAAGATATCTCAAAGTGGTTCAGAATCTCAAACCATTATATATTTAAAAGTATACTAATCATCAACCAAACATTTCATCTCATCTTGCATTTATGATATTGAATCCGTTATATACTTGTTGTCTATGTGACGTGCATTAAAAAAAAAAAATCTTGGTAGTAGTCATATTGTCATGCCTTATTTTTTTTAGTCCTAAGAATATTTTTAGGAAGGACCATGTTACTTTGCTTCCACATTTAATCAACTTGTAGAAGAATGACTTTCTAAATATTTTGTCACTCATCATTTTGTTTTCCATAAATTACATTAAGTTTCCATACACTAAAGCAACAAAAGATAACCCTATAATCTGAATGGAAAGTCATACTTTATTATTCTCGTGTCTTAACATTTCAACTCTTTCTTGTATTCTGTATACACACCATTTTTTTTTTATCTCAATACAAGAAGTTTTTTTCCTCTTCTTTCGACTCATGAGTTAACTTTGTAATAATAATAACAAACCTTAACTTTACTACTTCACCCTTAACCCATTTCAATAGGTCATTTAAAGAACTAAATTTTTTTTATTTGTAGTGAAGTATTTAGAGAAATCAAGAGACTCGACAACTAGTTTATCAATATCAAATTTTAAATTAACAAGGAGGTCATCCATACCTAAAATGGTTTAATGGTTATCATAAATAATGATATAATGGTATAATGGTATAATGTTTATCCTTACTTCCTTATATCAAAAAATATGGTATAAGGAAGTAAACACATTTTTTGAATTGGTCGATATCGATGTAGACTTGTTGTAGTAAAAATAAAGTCAAGATTTGCTGCTCTGGATGTTGTTTTTCTTGTTCGAATTAGCCAATCCTGGCATACCATTATAGAACAAGGAAACCTTCAGAACAAATAAAAAAACACAATGAAGAGGGATTTAGAGTGACATTACATTTGCTTGGAAACAAAAATAGTGTAAATAGAGTGTATGGATGATATAATTGAATAATGAAACACAAATTTTGTAAAAATAAAGGTTATGTATAGGGTGTTTTGAAGATGGGTACTGAAGATGAAGTTTTCAAAATGTGGTTCGCTTGTATATAAATCTATATTTTCATAATGGTGAATTTGGACAAATTCCTTTCAAATTAACCAATCAAGAAGGGAGTAACTTTGAAGAAAACAAATTTGGGGGATAGTGAAGAACCATTCTTGTAAATTTGGTATTTAATATTCTATGCTTGTATTCTATAGCATCAAATGTGCAATTTCTAATAAAAAATAAAATTTTAAGAAGCTTGCAGAAGAGGAAACTATTATTATTGACAATGGAATTAATGGCCATTTTACAATTATCTAATGCCATTTTTAAACTCTAACCTTTGAGATTATAATATCAAACTCTTACATCTTAGTTGACTTCCATCATTTTCAATAAAAAAAATAAGGATAAAGACCTATTTTAGTCAATGTGTGAATCATTTTTAGAATTGTCAATGTGTGAACTTTTTAAAAATTTCCAATGTTAGAACTTAATATGATCGACATGTTGTAATCATGAATATTGGAAATGTAAGTGATATTTTTTATAATTGGATATGTAAGTACTTTTTATTTTTAATTGAATATTCCTCCTTCTGGTTGAATGAATAGGTTTGAATGCTAAAGAAAGAAAGAAAAAAAAAAATGATTTATCACATAAATAATTGATGTGTTTGGCTGAAATTAGAAAATATTGAAGAAGTTTTATATTGTTTGAAATTGTAAAGGAAGAGGTAGTTCAAGGCTATATATGGCTCAAATTCTTCGTTACAAATCGTACCATTCAAAAATACTTTAAACGTGTATTTTATTCTCTTATTTTCTCTTGATCTACTCTTGTGTTATAGTGTTGTGATATATAATTTAATTATTTGCATTAGAGAGTGTTAATTTATTGTGGGCCTAATGAAGTTTGAGATATATATATATATATATATATATATATATATATATATATTGTAACAATTTTTACATAGCTATTGTGATTTAATATTATTTGTTGGTTTATTTTTTTCAACACTTATTTAAGGACTTTTTAAGTTGTAGGGATCAAATTTATCTTTTTTTTAGTTATTGTCAAAGACGTAATTGTCCATTTTCTTATGATAGTTCACATAGGGGACTAAGTTGTTCTGGTTCCGGAGATAAGTTTTGTCTCATGATTTGTGCTAATTCAGCTTCTCGCACACATGAAGACCATTACAAGTTGTTGGAATTTGAGTTTCAAAAACTATTTAAAGTTCACAATTTGTGCCACCGAAGATATTACTAGGTTGAGTCGCGGACTAGGTCGCTCTCTTTAAGACGTTTCGCGGTACTACCCAAATTGTGCAAGGCAGACTATCAACCACGAAGTCCCCAGGATAAAACAGCCCAGATCACTGTATCGGAGTTCTACTGCACTATAGAAAACCGTTCTAGAATTACACTCTCAATATGGCGCTTAAGGCCATTCTTAATATGACGGTTAAAGTCACTCTTAATATGACGATTAAAGTCATTCGCAATATGGTACTACGACTACTCTAAAAAACAAAAGGACTACGGCACAACGACCGCTCTAAAAATGAAGGGACTACGGCATAACAACTGCTCTAAAAACCGAAGGGACTACGACATAATAGCCGCTCTAAAAACCGAAAAAACCGAAGGAACTACGGTATAATAACCGCTCTAAAAAACCGAAGGGACTACGGCATAAAAGCCGCTCTAAAAACCGAAGGGACTACGGTATAATAACCGCTCTAAACCGAAAGGGACTACTGTATAATTACCGCTCTAAACCGAAAGGGACAGAAAGAAAGGGGAGAAGTGGCTCGAAATTTGGCGAGCAGAATATAAGAGGGAGAAAAGAGAAAGTTGGGAAAAGCATTCAACTTTGGTGTGTTTTTCACAATAGTTTAATGCTCATTATATAGTGATGAAAATAAACTCACATTTCTTTTCTAAGCAATGTGGGACTTTAGTATGTATAGATTTGAAACTACTCAAAATACTAGAGTTTTCCAATGTGGGATTTCAAAATTATTTCTTTCCAATGTGGGACTTAACAAGTTTCTTTCCACTTAAATTTACAATAAAAATTTCTCTCCAACGTGGGACTTCAACAATTATTAAATTCACACAATAAATAATTATTTTCCAACAATCCCCCACTTGAATTTTAAAAATGTTTCTAAAATAGCGTCAAACGCTTCTATAAGATCGTGCATAAACAAAGGTGTCTCTTGACTTGAACCTTTGCATAGTAAGTAAGATTCAGATTCAACAAGAGTGACTCGTAATCTTGAACTCTATCTATGACATCAAACCCACACACAACCTTTTCATAGGTTGTATTCTCAAAAGCCCGTGCATTAATGGCCCTGCACGTGTATCCCAGTATAGTGAACGCTCTAGGAATTCTGCCTCAAAATTCCATAGGAAGCGGCCCCACTTCCACATTCACATAGGTGAGTCTATCAAGAGTACTCCTGTAGCTAGGTACTCCCTCCACGTAGAGTATAGATCTCATTAAGAGTTTCTATTACCTCATCCTATCATCGCTTCAGAAATCATGCTTCTCTAATTTATAATAGCATGTTCATCTCATATCACTTCACGACTTGTTATTACCCATTGAACCTAATTCTTGGGATCTCTAATCTTTTAGGTCGGGTTACCATCATGAGTGACTCTATAGGCATTAGTCTCATCCTTTTGGATGTATTTATGACTTTCTCTATAGCTAATCCTTTCGTCAAAGGATTTGCTAAATTCTCATCAGTGCATACATGATCCATTATAACAACTCATTTAGTAAATAACTTTCTAACAATGTTGTGCTTACAACAAATTTGTCGTATCTTATCGTTGTAATAATGATTCTCAATCTTCGCAATAGCCACGGTACTATCGCAGTGGATCAACACATCTGTCATAGGTTTTTCTCATATAGGGATCTCTGCTAGCAAGCATCTCAACCAACTCGCTTCTTCACTAGTAGTAGCAGTAGCTAGTACTATCATTTCAGACTCCATAATGGACTGAGCCAATATCGTCTGTTCTTCGATTTCCAAGATACAACACCACTCACTATATTAAAATAAAGTCATTAATTGCTTTGGAGTCATCTGATAAGACGTTCCAATAGCAACATTGTATCCTTCAAGGACTATAGGAAATCTTTGATAATGTAATCCAAGACTCATGGTCATTTTAAGGTATCTCATGACCCTTTCAATAGCGTGCCAATGCTCTATACTAGGTCTACTAGTAAACCTACTCAACAATCCCACAACATATGCAATGTTGGTCTATTACAATCAGTGGCATACTTGAGGCTGTCAATGATGCTCACATATTCAGTTTGTCTAACACCTTCACCAGTTTTCTTGAAAAGTTTCACACTTGGATCGTATGGTGTGCAAACAGGTTTACAGTCAAAGTAATTATATTTCTTTAGGATATTTTCATCATAGTGAGATTGATCCAAAGAAATTCCCTTTTCTGACCTAGTAATCTTGATTCCCAGGATTACATTTGCTTCTCCGAGGTCTTTCATATCAAAGTTGTTACACAACAATGATTTCAAAATGTTATAGCAGGAAAGTTTGAATCAAATATGAGTATGTCGTCTACATAGAGACATATGATAGTGCAAATGCTATTTTCAAATTTGTAGTAAATACATTTGTCACTTTCATTCACTTTAAACTCATTCGATTTAATCAAGTTATCAAATTTTTCATGCCATTTCTTAGGAGCTTGTTTAAGACCATATAGAGATTTATCTAACTTACAGACATTGTCTTCTTGTCCATGAATTACAAAACCTTCAGGTTGTTCCACATAAATTTCTTCTTCTAGGTCACCATTAAAAAAAATGTTGTTTTAACATCCATCTGGTGTATCACTAGATTATGAATAGCCGCAAGTGATATAAGCACCCTAATGGATGTTAGTCTAGTGACTGGTAAGAAAGTGTCAAAGAAATCTATATTTTCTCTTTGTCTAAAACTTTTGGCTACAAGGCGTGCCTTGTACTTATCAATACATCCATCGGGTTTTAGTTTCTTTTTTAAAATTCATTTACAACCTATTAGTTTGCAACCATGAGACAAGTCTACTAAATGTCAGGTCTTGTTAGACTCTAGAGAATCCATTTCATCGTTTATAGCTTCTTGTCATAGATCTGCATCTAAAGATAACAGAGCTTCTTTAAGATTTGCAGGATCCTCTTCTAAATTATAGACCATATATTCTGGTCCATAATCTTTAGCAACTCTAACTCTCTTACTTCTTCGAGTTTCTATTTCACCTTGTTTGCTGCTTTCAGTGCTTCTTGTAACAGGAACATAAATTGGTTCGTTGTCCCCACTATTTCTCTATTTTACAGGGAATTTATTTTCATAGAAGTCAACATCATTTGACTCTATGATCACTTTTGCATTTAGGTCATAAAATCTATACGCTTTGTTCTTTCCCACATACCCAAATGAATTCTCATTCATAGGTTCTACTGGCGAGATTAATTCGCTCGGGATCGAGGATTCTGACATAAGTCAGACCACCCCATGTTTGAAAATAAGACAAGTTCGACTGTCTTTTCTTCACTATCTCATAAGGAGATGTTTAGTTTTTAGATTTAAGAACTCTATTCAAAACATAACAAATAAACAATATATTTTCTGCACACTTATGAGATGCAACAATATAATTAAGCATACTAGCAACAACTAGTTCAATAAGAATTATATTTCCTTTCTTTTCAACTTTACCATTCACATCAAGAAATTATGGTGCAATTGTTCCACATATAATTCTAGACAATTTATAAAACTTATTTAAACAAACTAGAATCATACTTGGAACCTTTTAATCTTTCTACTAAATTGATTTTCAATTTTAGTTACATAGATTCTTAACATGTCAAGCATTTCATTTTTATTTTTCATTTCTTGTTAACTTTCCCATCATGTTCACATACATCAAAGTGTAATAAATCTAAAGACTCAAATTCTCTGACTACAAGTTTATGTGAACTCTTTATTATTTTAGCTTAAGTACAAAAATCACATTTTTCAAAATCATTTAACTATAACTTTGGAAATAAATCTTAGTTACATAATTTTGAAATCAAATGTGTTCGCATCACATAGTATAGAATGTAAAAAATTAAAATCATACAACATGCAAGCAAAAAGATACATTTTATTGATTTCAACAATCAAACATAAATAGACATATTAAATTTCAACACTTAATTTAAATATGTCACGAGTGACGTACCTTAATAGATGATCTCATGAGCTATCTTCTGAATTTTACAGGAGTGTGCCTCCACGGATCTGTCATCAGTCATTTGATACTCTGGACAATAGCTCACTACATAATCATTCAGAGCATTTCAAATATCTCTACCAGTATTGCTGGAACTGTAGTGGTTATACAGATCATCAGCAACTCCATTAAGAATATAATTCTTATCATTATTTTTCGATGGGTTAATTCTCCAGCTTTCTTATCCTTTTATGTTTGCTTCAAAACTTAAACAGTTTATTGAAGAGGCAACATAATCAAATCCAATAATATCTTCGGTTGACATGGCATAATGAAACGTCTTAAAATTGTTGGAATTTGAGTTTCAAAAACTATTTAAAATTCACAATTTGTGCCACCGAAGATATTACTAGGTTGAGTCGCGGACTAGGTCGCTCTCTTTAAGACGTTTCGCGGTACTGCCCAAATTGTGCAAGGCAGACTATCAACCACGAAGTCCCCAGGATAAAACAGCCCAGATCACTATATCGGAGTTCTACTGCACTATAGAAAACCGTTCTAGAATTACACCCTCAATATGGCGCTTAAGGCCATTCTTAATATGACGGTTAAAGTCACTCTTAATATGACGATTAAAGTCATTCGCAATATGGTACTACGACCACTCTAAAAAACAAAAGGACTACGGCACAATGACCGCTCTAAAAACGAAGGGACTACGGCATAACAACCGCTCTAAAAACCGAAGGGACTGCGACATAACAGCCGCTCTAAAAACCGAAGGGACTACGGTATAATAACCGCTCTAAAAAACCGAAGGGACTACGGCATAAAAGCCGCTCTAAAAACCAAAGGGACTACGGGCAGAATATAAGAGGGAGAAAAGAGAAAGTTGGAAAAAGTATCCAACTTTAGTGTGTTTTTCACAATAGTTTAATGCTCATTATATAGTGATGAAAATAAACTCACATTTCTTTTCTAAGCAATGTGGGACTTTAGTATGTATAGATTTAAAACTACTCAAAATACTAGAGTTTTCAAATGTGGGATTTCAAAATTATTTCTTTCCAATGTGGGACTTAACAAGTTTCTTTCCACTTAAATTTACAATAAAAATTTCTCTCTAACGTGAGACTTCAACAATTATTAAATTCACACAATAAATAATTATTTTCCAACACAAGTTTTTGGTCATGCGTTTTTGCTTGACCAATGCACCTTCTAACTTTTCAATTGTTGATGAAAAATAGTTATTTATACATTTTTATGTAGAAATGCAAAATCTTGTATTGGTGAGATGAAATATGATAGGTAATAACTAATAAGGACGTTGGATCTTCATGGGAAAATGTATAGAATGTTTCAAGTTTCAACACTTTTCTTGGGAGTTTGACCTATTTATCGCAACTGCATAGTGTAAACAATTATATAGATGATACATATGCTAGATTTTTTTTCTTCTGAAATTGTGGGATCAAGTGACACCTGAATACTGACCAAATATTGGGAATACCTCCACAATATCAAGCATACATTGTGAATGACCCAGGATGTGTGTTTAGCCTTGCATAGCTCTTAAATCTTAATATTTATACACATCAGATCATAACCTAGCTAAATAGGGTGTTATTAAGACGAGAATTGATTTAAATTTTCTGAAACTTACATATGTATCTGGAGAAGTTTGATGATCATCACATCCACTAAAGCATATCACTTCTCCACCACTTGATCCCTTCCATACACCTGACCTAGGGCGATGATCCTCCCATACATATTGTCCACGACTGTTAAAAGAAGAAAGAAAAAAATGACAACAACATATACTTAATAGTCAAATGAGGCAGAAACTAAATTCGTAAGCAGCGGCAGATCTTGCACAAAATATTGAGGGAGTTTGGTATCGATAAATATTAATTAAAATATTATAATTGAAATTTATAAAAGTCATATAGTTTTTTTTCCAGAGTTTCACACAATTCATACATTGTTGACGTGTTGAAAAAGTTAGAATTTCCATTCTCATAAGTTAACACAAGTCACAAATTTCACAAGTTTTTATAACTTAACACAATTCAATCAAATAAAATATATCCACTTTACGATTTTTATCTTTATCGAAAACTTTCTTTCAATTTTCTTATGTTTAAACATTGTGTCACTCCTAAAAAAATATATAAATTAATTAAAATAATTAACAATTGATAAATAGTATCACACTATATTATATATCAACTATTAACATGTAAAAATTTGTTAATAGATATTAGTTGAGTTGATAACTAGGGTGGTAGAGTTTGTTTACGAAATTAGTTAATTTATCATTCAATATTAGGTAATTTATTTATATATAGAGTTTGTTGTATTGATTTTATTATATTTTATCAGTATAAATTCTAATAAATGTCTTCCTCATTTATTTATTTAATGTATTCTTGTATTCTATAGCATCATTTTAATAAAAAATAAAATTAAAAAATTTGGAGAAGAAAAATTATTATTATTGACAATGAAACTAATGACCATTTTACAACTATCTAATGCGATATTTGAACTCTAACCTTTGAGATTACAATATCAAGCTCTTACATCTAAGTTGACTCCCATCAATTTCAGTAAAAAAAT
Organism: Cicer judaicum; assembly: GCA_037974835.1. Classification (NCBI taxonomy): domain Eukaryota; kingdom Viridiplantae; phylum Streptophyta; class Magnoliopsida; order Fabales; family Fabaceae; genus Cicer; species Cicer judaicum. The sequence goes on along the minus strand of JBBPBS010000549.1, from coordinate 490,280 downwards.
AAGAGTAAAGACCTATTTTAGTCAATGAAAAAAATCATGAGACTCATTTAACATTGAAAAAAATAAAGGTAATTTTTAATTCTTAAGAAAATAAAACGAGAACAACTTTGTCTGCTACCTGAACTATCATAAGAAAAACAACAATTACTTATTTGAAAATAATTAAAAAAAAAGACAATTTGATCCCTACAACATAAAAAGCCGCTAAATAAGTGTTTAAAAAGTAAACCAACAAATAATTTTAAATAACAATCACAATATAGAAAATAATGCTGAAGCTCCATATCTAGAGAACAAACCACGTTTGTTGTTTAATGAGAACCAAAGAGCTATACTGTTACAACACATATACTTCTCTCAAATTTCATGTGGCCCACAATACACCATCTAAAGCAAATATTCAAATTACATATCACAACACTCTAACACTAGAGTAGATCAAGAAAAAAAATAAAAGAATTAGCTACACATTTAAAATATTTTTTACTAGTGTGATTTGTAATGAAGAACTTGAGCCATATATATAAACTCTCTTTTCTTTTACAATTTCAAACAATGTGACACTTTAATATTTTCAAATTTCAACCAAACCCATCAGTAAGTTATGTGATAAATCATCTTTCTGATTTAATTTCAAATAGAACCAAGGTTGTTGGTGATAGTTTTGATGCATTAGCTCGATCAGAAGGTATGCGTTTGTTCAAAATAAATTCTACTTTTAAATATATGATAATTGTTGGTTGATTTTTAGGCATTTTTTTCATAATTTTGATAATTTGTAGGATCAATACGCTGGGTTCAATTTTTATCCCGAAGGGTTATATAACGTGTTACTTTACATTAAGAACAAATACAAAAATCCAAAAATCTACATAACTGAAAATGATTGGTGTTTCAATTGAGTAAGTTGTATTTTTCACTTTGAAGGAGTAAAATCTTTTAAATATTTATAGATGTTGGCTCTAAATATCTAATATCAAAAGATGTCCAAATTCGAAGTGATGAAACAAATAAACATAGTATGAAAGATAGATGAATTTGAAATGTTGTGCTTCTATAACCTCATTTCTAAAGAATATGAAATTTAATGTTTTTATATGTTTACATTAATAGTGATGGTGTAAATGTCCGTGGTTACTTCGCATGGACAGTATTTGATACATTTGAATTTCAAGTAGACTATTCTAGAATGTGGGGACTTAATCATATTGATTTTAATAAGTCTCAAGCGTATACCGACCGACGGGGCTAAATGGTACAAACAGTATTTGACAAAAAAATTTGATTGATTCAACATAAAAAATGGAGCACATCAACAAAATGTAGATGTAATTGAAGTTGACTTGAAATTTAATTGTTTATAGTATGCCGTTTATTTTATTTCTATGTAAATTCATATTAGATATTTATTTTAAGATTTTGTAAAGAATTTTGTTTTGAAAAATATATACCACAACACATTCATTGTTTATTAATGTAATATCCGGATATAATTAATAATAAATAACTTTAGTAATTATTAAAGGAGAAATATTTATATATATTAACACAATAACTGTTATTTAAGACAATAATATCAACAAACTAATTTCTTCAATAAGTTATTGTGAATATAGATATTATAATTATAATAGTTATTTACTATTATTTTATAGATATAATTTTCACTATTATGATTACTACACTATCCAAACAATTTTATGTGAAGCGAACAATTTTTTAATCTTACACTTGTATTAAGAAACTTGGTATTTATGTGGAAAGATGTTTAGAGGAAAGAAGAAAGTCTTCTATACTTTGAGAAATTTGAGGTTTTTCAGTATCATTATTATTTTTTTTTTTAACGGATGATTGATTTGCGTTCAATTTAAAATAAAATTAAAAGTTATAAATATAAAGTTATTGATGACTCTTTTTAAATTTTAATCTCTCTCTGCATTAATAATATCCTCTCAAAATATTCTATAACTGAGGCTGGTTAGGTTAAAATAATATCTCTCTAATTAGAGATCATTCAAACAAGAATAATATTAGTTTAACATATATATTATAATACTGCACAATGTGTGAATTAAAACATAAAATAAATCGAATAGATTTTAAGAAGATTCATATACATAATTTATATTGAATCACTAAATGTAATGTTGGAATACTCAGACATCAATATCAATATAGGATAGTCACATTTTTTTTACATTGAAAGTTTCGCATTGTCTAATGGATTAGATTGCCTAGCTAATTGTCACATGTTTTTGTATTGCAAGTCAGTTAATTTTCAATTCTATTTGTTGTTACAGAATTGTATAGAATTATAGGTATCAAAATCTTAGGAATGTGGAGGATCGTTTGTCATCGATCAAATTCAAAATCTATTTTTTAAATTCATAATTCCCTTTTAGTTTATTCAAATCTTTGGAGTCATATCTTTTTTTATATAACTTTTTCTATTATTTAATTCTTGAAGGTTTCTGGATCACATATAAATGTTTTTGTTTCTATCATTTCTTTTAATTTGTGTATGCATTAATTAAGGTACGAAGTAATAAAAGTGAATTTTTAAAAAAAATTAAGGTACAAAATGAGTAAAACTATTTAGTATAATGTGTAGATATAGTCCTAAATTTGAATAAGATGTCCCATGATTCTTACGTAAATATAGTAAACTAGGTTGCTATTACATTCAGACAAGCATAGACAATGTGTCGAATGATGATAATTTTGATGATTTGCATAAGGTTCATGTTGTATAATATGATGTTATGTGTTATTTTGTATTTCTATTTTATACGGAAATAATTACTGGTTGATTTTCTTTATGTGATTTGTGGAAGTGTTTCTCAAATCAGTAACAAATTTGGAGTTAGTTATTATTATAACTGTATTAGTTAAGACAAAGGTTGATATAGTTAGTTAAATAATGTGCCTTTAAATATCACAGCTGAAAATGCATTGGGTAATATCTTGTAATACATTGAAGTGTGTTGATGTGTGTCATAGCTAGAAAACTGAGAGTTAGTTAGAGAGACATATGCAATTCGTGATTCATAGGAAATCAGAGATGAAAAGATTAAAGGGAGAAAAAAAAGATCGAGAGAAAGCCTAATATTGTTGGTTCATAAATAATGATAGATAATAGGAGATCAATCTTGAGTAAACTTTAATCTTGTAAAGTTCAATCATTAAAAGTAGATTAATCTTGCTTGCTTGTCCGTGACGTAGGTCATATCAATTGAGACCGAACACGTAAATTCTTGGTGTTATTCTTCCCTTATCCTTCTTTATTTTTGTTTACATTTTATTGAGAATATTGTTTTAACAAAATTGCAGAAAACCCAAAACGTTATGGTTTTCTCACTAGTGCAATTAAACCTTATTGTTTAATGAGAACCAAAGAGCTATAATGTTACAACACATATATTTCTCTCAAATTTTATGTGGCCCACAATACACCCTCTAAAGCAAATATTTAAATTACATTTAAAATAAAAGAATTAGCTACACATTTAAAATATTTTTTACTAGTGTGATTTGTAATGAAGAACTTGAGCCATATATATAACCTCCCTTTTCTTTTACAATTTCAAACAATGTGACACTTTAATATTTTCTAATTTCAACCAAATCCATAAGTAAGTTATGTGATAAATCATCTTTCTTTTTGTTTTCTTTCTTTAGCATTCAAACATATTCATTCAATGAGAAGGAGGAATATTCAATTAAATATCAAAAGTACTTTTCTGATTGTCTCTTTTTTGAAGTTGGTTTAAATATAGATTTAATTGTTATAATTTTATATGGAAAGTAAAAGCTGCTTATATATTATTTTTTTGAGATCAAATTATGTTTGTAACGCAATGCCGGCGACGACCTTAACGCAAACGGTGGCCACCGCGCCTACGAAGATGGCAGTCACAGCGACCACAACGTCGATGGTTTTGGCGACCGCAACATGTCAGGTTCGAATCTTTGATTTTATATTTTCTATGTTTCTCCCATTGATCTTTATTCTTACAAACAATAAAAACAACATTTTTTTTAAACAAAATGTTAGTTGTATCATGAAGATGTCGAAACAGATTTATTGTTAAATAAAAATACCTGCGATTCCTATTTGTTGCTGTTATTGGTCTCTGATTTCTTCCTCTTCGTATTTCTTTGTGTGTTTTTTATCAGTAGTGTTAATCTCAGATTCTCCTCCCCGTTTTCAAACAAAACAGAGATGTATTTATAGAGTTTATTATTTGTTTAGTTGCTTTCTTTGCCTGCCTTGGTCCTTCTCTATCAATTTCTTGTATGATGTTTTGATTTATTTGGTCATCATCTGCATTTTTCTGCATCTTTGATGCCTTTATTATTTGTTCTGATATGCTCATTGTTGAGCTTTTATTTGTCTTTTAGTTTCTTTTTTTAAACTCGAAAATTTGTCATTTAGTTCTGCATATAGTGTACCAAGGCTGACTTAAAAAAAAATGTTTTGATGTTTCTCTAATTAGTTGCATAGCAAATGTCAATGACATTGCATTTGAAACAGAAAGGCAACAACAACACAGAGCTAAACAGAGATGCAACAACAACAACAAAACAGAGCCAAAGAAGGCTGGCTTAATTTAGTTTGGTTTAAATCTTATTGTAATTTAATTTGATTTAATATTTATGGTTGTAATTTGATTGTAATTGTAATTTAAAAATTATAGCTTGATTTGGCATTGTAAATTGATGACATTACTTATTGTAAATATATTTACTTCCTTTTTTAATATATATTTTTCTTTTTGATTTACTCTTGATAAATTGGACAAAATTAGGGTACTACAGCTGCTCCTATTTAATTATATTTTACTTGAAAAATATGAAAATAGAATAACAATGGTATTCGTTTTCATGTTATCAAGTCAAAAATAAGTAAATATAAGGACCTAAATTTTGTCCAATAACGAACACAAGTATTAAAGTGCATTTGAAATGTTAAAGTGAGAATGATGCAAAAAAAATTTAGATGTGCAGAATAATCGTCTTCGGATTAATTACTGATGCATAGATCGACAGAAATAAAAATGATCGTCTTCGGATTGGTTACCGATGCGTGGATCTATAGAAATTAAAAATGATCGTCTTCGGATTGGTTACCGATGCGTAGATCTATAGAAATGAAAGTGATCATCTTCGAATTGTTTACCGATGCGTAGATCTATAGAAATTAAAAATGATCGTCTTCGGATTGGTTACCGATGCGTAGATCTATAGAAATTAAAAATGATCGTCTTCGGATTGGTTACCGATGCGTAGATCTACAGAAATGAAAGTGATCGTCTTCGGATTGTTTACCGATGCGTGGATCTATAGAAATGAAAGTGATCGTCTTTGGGTTGGTTACCGATGCGTGGATCTATAGAAATTAAAAATGATCGTCTTCGGATTGGTTACCGATACGTAGATCTACAGAAATGAAAGCGATCATCTTCGGATTGTTTACCGATGCGTAGATCGTAATTGGTCCAATCTTGAAGGTAGATAAAAAGGATAAGTATATGATACTTGTAATTCAAACGATAAGGTATGAATGATTCATGCGTGTGTGATGCGTTGAGTATAGGTAAAGTGTCAATGAAGATGCATGGATCATGTGAGTATGAGTAAATTATGCATTATAGATAAAATTTTGTTCTTTTATTTTATTCCCCGATCCTTATGCTTTTCTCTGTCCCAAGATTCAATGGATGAATAAAGACAAACATTGTTTCCACATGATGACTCTTCGTATCTACCGAATGACCGCTTTTTCGAAGTGAAGCAAAAATCCATTGTTTAAAATGACTACCCTCCTTATTATTCTTCACACACTCATATATCTTGAGAATCAAACGAGTTCCCGTGCATATATTTTCAAGTGTCAAAATATTTAAAATAATTTTATATTTTCACATATTTCAAATTCCAACATTTATTATTATAAAATAAAATTGATCAATGAGTTACTCGAAAATTTGATCAATGAGTTACTCGAAAATGGTATGATTCAAGCATTCATTATTCATTATATTAATTAAATTAACTATAATTTTTTAAAAATACAAACAATAATTTTTTTTCTCTTTTCATGAATAATTTAATTGTGCAGGTATTGAGCCTTTTGTGACTATCATTCATTTTGACTATCCATTAGCTCTTCAACAAAATCTTGGTGGCTTATTAAATCGCTCCATTGTGTAAATTTACCTTAATATCAACTCATCTATAGATATTTAATTTTCAATGAAGTGATTTACCCTTAGAGTTGGTCTACACAAAAGTTTATAGAATTTTACTATGCTTGCTTATACTATTAATGGTAAAATAAAATTTCAGGAAACATTACAAGGATTATTGTGAACTCCTATTTAAAACTTATGGAGATCGAGTGAAATACTGGACTACAATTAATGAGGCAGAAGTCACAGCTATATATTAATACATGTACAACATTGATAATATTTCAACTGAGGCTTGCCAAACTACTAGAATATGTAAACAATCATATAATTTACTTCACAACTTCCTCATTGCACATGCTACAGCATCAAAGTTATACAGAACAAAGTTCCAAGTAAGATCAACTTTGAAAATTCCGTGTTACATATATAGCATCACCATTAGCATGATATATATGTAGATTAACGGCTGAGATTCATAACAATGTGACTAGTTTATAAATTAAGGAGAATTTTAATGAGCAAAAAAAAAAATTGATACAGGCAATACAAGGGGGAGAAATTGGGCTTGCTATTTCGTCGGGAAGTTATGTTCCCTATAGTTCAAAAGCAGAGGATGTGGCTGCTGCTCAAAGACTAATGGATTTCTATTGGGGATGGTAAGTTTATTTTAGTTACTATGTAAACCACACATTTTTTCTTTTATCACTAGTTCAACATTTTGATTATTTAACTTTTTATATGATTTTTTAATAGTTAATACATGTACTTTTTTTTTTTTTTGGCTACATTTCATTTCCACATACAGGATTTTAGAGCCAGTGTTCCATAGAGATTATCCAAAAATAATGAGAAAACTGGTGGGGAATAGGCTACCAAAATTCACTAAAAAGGAGAAAAAAATTATAAAAGGAAGTGCAAACTTTATTGGAATCAACTATTATACTTCTCACTTTGCTAAATATGAACCAAATAGAACCAAGGTTGTTGGTGATAGTTTTGATGCATTAGCTCGATCAGAAGGTATGCGTTTGTTCAAAATAAATTCTACTTTCAAATATATGATAATTGTTGGTTGATTTTTAGGCATTTTTTCATAATTGTAGTTTTTAACGCTGAAGGAAAACCCCTTGGTTATATGGTGAGAAAATAGTAATAAGAATTTAGAATAATCATATTTATTATGGAAATAGCTTGATTTATTTTTTTAAATTTTTGTTCAATTTTGATAATTTGTAGGATCAATACGCTGGATTCAATGTTTATCCTGAAGGGTTATATAATGTCTTACTTTACATTAAGAACAAATATAAAAATCCAAACATCTACATAACTGAAAATGGTTGGTGTTTCATTTTGATCACATTTACAAAATTATAACTAATATCTATATAGTATTCCAAAACAAAGAGATTGATTAATATATTTTTTGTGAAATTCTCTTTGTGTAGGTTGTGCATCTACAAAAAATCCAAACTCGTTGAAGAATGAACATCGAGTGGCTTACATTGTTGCACATATAAATGCTACGAAAGCAGCAATTGAGTAAGTTATATTTCATCGTCTTTAGAATTTCATAAATATTTATTTTTACTTAAAAGGGTATTTTTCACTTTGAAGGAGTAAATTTTTTTAAATATTTATAGATGTTGGCTCTAAATATCTAATATCAAAAGATGTCCAAATTCGAAGTGATGAAACAAATAAACATAGTATGAAAGATAGATGAATTTGAAATGTTATGCTTCTATAACCTCATTTCCAAATAATATGAAATTTAATGTTTTTATATGTTTACATTAATAGTGATGGTGTAAATGTTCGTGGTTACTTCGCATGGGCAGCATTTGATACATTTGAATTTAAAGCGGGCTATTCTGGAACGTGGGAACTTTATCATATCGATTTTAATAACAGTCTCAAGCGTATACCGACCAACGCGGTTAAATGGTACAAACAGTATTTGACAAAAAAAATTTTATTGATTCAACATAAAAAATGGAGCACATCAACAAAATGTAGATGTAATTGAAGTTAGACTTGAAATTTGATTGTTTATAGTATGCCGTTTATTTTATTTCTACGTAAATTCATATTAGATATTTACTTTAAAGATTTTGTAAAGAATTTTGTTTTAAAAAATATACACCACAAGAGATTCATTGTTTATTAATGTAATATCTGGATATAATTAGTAATAAATAACTTTAGTAATTATTAAAGGAGAAATATTTATATATATTAACACAATAACTGTTGTTTAAGACAATAATATCAACAAACTAGTTTCTTTCAATAAGTTATTGTGAATATAGATATTATAATTATAATAGTTATTTACTATTATTTTATTGATATAATTTTCACTATTACGATTACTACACTATCCAAACAATTTTATGTGAAGCAACAATGTTTTAATCTTGCACTTGAATTAAGAAACTTGGTATTTATGTGGAAAGATGTTTAGAGGAAAGAAGAAAATCTTCTATACTTTGAGAAATTTAAAGTTTTTTCGTATGATTATTATTATTTTTTAACGGATGATTGATTTGCGTTCAATTTAAAATAAAATTAAAAGTTATAAATATAGAGTTAATGATGACTCTTTTTAAATTTTAATCTCTCTTTGCATTAATAATATCCTCTCAAGATATTCTATAAGTGAGGATGGTTAGGTTAAAATAGTATCTCTCTAATTAGAGATCATTCAAACAAGAATAATATTAGTTTAACATATATATTATAATAGTGCACCATATGTGAATTAAAACATAAAATAAATCGAATAGATTTTAAGAAGATTCATATACATAATTTATATTGAATCACTAAATGTAATGTTGGAATACTCAGACATCAATATCAATATAGTGTCACATTTTTTTATATTGAAAGTTTCGCATTGTCTAATGGATTAGATTGCCTAGCTAATTGTCACATGTTTTTGTATTGCAAGTCAGTTCATTTTCAATTCTATTTGTTGTTACATAATTGTATAGAATTATAGGTATCAAAATCTTAGGAATGTGGAGGATCTTTTGTCATCGATCAAATTCAAAATCTATTTTTTAAATTCATAATTCCATTTTAGTTTATTCAAATCTTTGGAGTCATATCTTTTTTTATATAACTTTTTCTATTATTTAATTCTTGAAGGTTTCTAGATCACATATAAATGTTTTTGTTTCAATCATTTCTTTTAATTTGTGTATGCATTAATTAAGGTACGAAGTAATAAAAAGTGAATTTAAAAAAAAAAAAGGTACAAAATGAGTAAAACTATTTAGTATTATGTGTAGATATAGTCCTAAATTTCAATAATATGTCCCATAATTCTTACGTAAATATAGTAAACTAGGTTGCTATTACATTCAGACAAGCACAGACAATGTGTCGAATGATAATAATTTTGATGATTTGCATAAGGTTCATGTTGTATAATATGATGTTATGTGTTATTTTCTATTTCTATTTTATATGGAAATAATTACTGGTTGATTTTCTTTATGTGATTTGTGGAAGTGTTTCTCAAATCAGTAACAAATTTAGAGTTAGTTATTATTACAACTGTATTAGTTAAGACAAAGGTTGATATAGTTAGTTAAGCAATGTGCCTTTAAATATCACAGCTGAAAATGCATTGGGTAATATCTTGTAATACATTGAAGTGTGTTTTGATGTGTGTCATATCCAGAAAATTGAGAGTTAGTTAGAGAGACATATGCAATTCGTGATTCATAGGAAATCAGAGATGAAAAGATTAAAGGGAGAAAAGAAAGATCGAGAGAAAGCCTAGTATTGTTGGTTCATAAACAATGATAGATAATAGGAGATCAATCTTGAGAAAACTTTAATCTTGTAAAGTTCAATCATTAAAAGTAGATTAATCTTGCTTGCTTGTCCGTGACGTAGGTCTTATCAATTGAGACCGAACACGTAAATTCTTGCTGTTATTCTTCCCTTATCCTTCTTTATTTTTGTTTACATTTTATTGAGAAAATTGTTTGAACAAAATTGCAGAAAACCCAAAACGTTCTGATTTTCTTACTAGTGCAATTAAGCCTTATTAGATCGGTTCTTATGTACTTGTTAGATCAATTTCTTGTCCAATCAAACATCAAGCGTTGTAATAAATAGTTAATTATAAAATCGGCAAAAATGATAGATGTAACAAGTCAAAATTCAAAATTGATTTATTAGATCGGTTAAATTTGAACCAATGTAACAAGTGAATTTAAAAATGAGTTATTAGATCGGTTAAATTTGAACCAATATAATAAGTCAAACTCAAAATTGATTTATTACATCGGTTAAGTTGGAACCAATATAACAAGTCATATTCGAAATTGATTTATTATATCGATGAGTCAGCCGATTTAAATAATTAACTTTTTAATTTTTTTTTCTTCATAACTTTCACCCCTCACATATGCATCCTCAGAATTTTACATATTACCCTATTAAATAAAATTTCTCATTCAACCATAAAATACAAAATTTCATACGAAGATTTACATTTAAAAATCAATGATAATGAGGCATAATTTTTTTACAAAATCAAAGTTATCAAATTCAAAGCTACATAATCTTTACTACTTATTAAAAACAAACATTATCTTCTATTAATAGTCTAAAGATACTAAATTGATACAAGGGTTTCAAATATTTTTTATTAGTTTAAGAATCAAGTTTGCACAACGTTTACGGACATTCATCATTTCATCATCTTCGAATGGTTTTGAGTATCCAAATATCTGAATTATAAACATTGAAATAATAAGATTATCTAAATCATATGACCATAAAAATCATGAGTAATTAATTAATACTAACTTTGTAAATATCTATCACATACCCGCATCCATGAATCAACACGACCACTAGATACAATGTACAACATATGTATCATAATGTAGTCGCGACACTCATAACTTTTAGGTTGTCTTTGGCACTAAAATTGCATATCATATGTAAATTATAGTGAGTAAATATTATGTAGATAGAGACATATAAATTATAATTGAAATTCTATATATATAACATAAACAACTTACAATGGAATGCTCCATGTGGGTTTATTCTTTCTTAATGTTTGTAACTTATTATAATCATCCAAAGCTCTACAAAAATAAAATATTCATTAAAATTATATTATAAAATATATCAAAAATTTCATGTACATATACATATACGGGAAATACATTAAACATTTACAAATCAACGATGTGCATGATATTTTTACTTAGTTTCCATCCCAACGAACATATGAAGACTATAGTATTCTTCCTAGGACAAATAACGAGCAATTGCCAATGACAACTATATTGTGCAAAAAGTTAAAAGTGTTAAGTACATTTATGTTATAGACTTAAGTAAGTATTCGTTGTGAGAATGAAGGAGTCTCAGAAATATCTAACGTTGAATCTAGACTTTCATTTGGTCATGAAAACTTTTACCTTGGAGAACCACAGACCATTTTTTGTTATCAACAATAGATGCTTCAGGACAGTGTGGATTCTTCACATATCCTTTTAAAATCTTCATGTAATGCTGGAATGGATACATCCACCTCAAATAAATAGGATCACATAATTTAGTCTCCCTAACTAAATGAACAATTAAATGAACCATGATGTCAAAAAAAGGAGGAAAATACATCTCTAGTTGGCACAAGATAATAACCGCTTCATTTTCCAACTCATTTAATTTTTTAGGATCAACGACTTTGCTATAAATAGTGTTGAAGAATAAACACAACCTAGTTAAGACCTCTCTTACATTTTTAGGCAATATGCCACGTAAAGCCACTGATAGTAGTTGTTGCATCAATATGTGGAAATCGTGAGACTTTAAGCCAATTAATTTCAAATCTTTCATTGAGACAAGACTCTTAATATTTGAGGAGTAGCCATGTGGCACTTTTATTCCCCTTAAACACTCACAAAAGCGTCTCTTCTCCTTTTTTGACAATGTATGAAAACAGGAGGCAAATATGTTCGTTTACCATCTGATTGTGGAGCTAATTGTTGTCGTATACCCATTTAAACCATATCTAGATGAGAATTTAAGCCATCATTTGTTTTCCCCTGAATGTTAAGAAGTGTTCCAATTACACTATCACACACATTTTTCTCCACATGTATCACAGCAAGACAATGTCTTACATCTAGACTAGACCAATAAGGAAGGTCAAAGAACACGTACTTCTTCTTCCATATATTTTTCTCAGATGTCTGTTTTTGGTTATTTTCAAAGATAACATTGAGATCCTTAACCCATTGATAAACTTGCTCCCTAGTTAAGGATTTTTGGGAAATAACATGCTCTTGGTGTCCATTAAACGCTTTTCTCAACTTACGGTATGGATGATTAGACATGAAAAAATTTCGATGCCCAACGTACACAATTTTTCTTCCATGTTTCAATTTTTGGTAGCAACTTCCTTCTTCACATATAGGACGTGCTTGATGTCCCTTAACACTATAGCCACACAAGTTTCTATATTGAGGATAGTCGTTGATGGTGCAAAATAGCATTGCACGCATGTTAAAATATTCACGGGAATACTTATAAAACACATCAACACCTTCCCAAAGCATTCTCAAATCTTCAATCAATGGACTTAGATAAACATCTATGTCATTTCCAGGTTGTTTTGAACATGAAATCATCATAGATAACATGGTGTATTTACGCTTCATGCAAATCCAAGGAGGTAGGTTGTAGATAACTAGTAGAGAATGCCATGAACTATGGTTACTACTTAAGTTTCCATGTGGATTCATTCCATTTGTAGCAAGTCCAAGCCTAAGGTTCCTTGGCTCATTTCCAAACTCTGGGTGTCAATTTTCATCCATTGCAAAGAATCAGTTGAGTGACGGGACTGTCCATCACGCTTCCTCTCATCGGCATGCCATCTTACATTCTTTGCATCATTTATATTAGCAAACAAACGTTTGAACCTTGGAACTATTGGAAGATAGCATAACACCTTCGCAGGAGGCCTCCTTGAGCTTTCATCATAAATGGAATCACCATCCTTAATTTTGTAGCGTGATAGTCCACACCTATGACACTTATTCAACAAGGGCATGCATGTATTTTCCTATACTTCATGCCCATTGGAAACAATATCTTCTTCGCCTCATAGTTACGATTCGGCAATGTGCTACCTTCTGCGAGCATTTCTTTCAACAATTCAAGTAATTCAGTGAAGCTTTTACCTGTCCATCCATTTCTCGCGTTCAAGTTGAACAGTCTCAATACCGTAAACAACCGTGTGAAGTTAGTGCATCCCGGATGCAAAGTCTCTTCTTTGTCACTGCACAAATTATCATATACATGTGCACAATTAAAGGACTCTTGTCCAACATCATGTAACATCACGTATTTCTCAACTTTAAGGCAAAAAATGGATGGACAGATAAAAGCTTCACTGAATTACTTAAATTGTTGAAAGAAATGCTCCCAGAAGGTAACACATTGAACAGTCTCAATACCGCAAACAACCGTGTGAAGTTAGTGCATCTCGGATACAAAGTCTCTTCTTTGCCACTACACAAATTATCATATACATGTGTACGATTAAAGGACTCTTGTCCAACATCATATATCATGTCCTCTAGTTGATCGTTCATATCTACATTAACTTCATCTCTTTCTGAGATGTTTGACATGTTTAACGAATCACTATGCTATATTCATATGATATAATTCAGGTCAATCCTAGAACAAATAAGATGACTTCGTATTTCCTCAAAATGTAATGTATTTTCATTCAAACAAATAACACAAGGACAATAAAACCTTCCTTCACTTTCAGGAAGTTTTTTTAAAGCAAATTGTAAAAACTCCTCAACTCCCTTTTCATACTCTTCACTCAAACGATTAGCATTCACCCAACTGCAATCTATAACTACTTATGAAAAAATATACAATGGTAAAATAATTTTAATCCCATTTTAAGAATCATTTTTCTACATAAAAAGTTAACTTGACAATGCTTTGAAACATCTATGTCAAAAGAATTTGACATAGCTTTCTTATCTCATATATAATTTCATCATAATAACTAACTATATACAATAGCTTGAGTGAATAAGAGTGAGACTGTATAAATTTGAGTGTAATAGTAACGAGATCCTCACCAAATTAGGTGTTTTTAGAAGAAATAACTTTTCATAAGAAATGTAAATAAGGAATGGATAAACTGAGGTTTAAGACTTCATGGTAATGCAATAAATGTAAATAATTATACCATTTAAGTAAATACTGTTAAATTATAAATAAAAAATATACAATAAATATTTGTATATAATTAGTAAATAACATTTCAACACTAGCATACTATTAGTACATACTAGTACTAACATTTGAACATTAACAATGTCTATTTGGGATGCACTTACTCCTATAAAATTATAGTCCTTAAAATCTAATTAACATATCATGGTTAACATAAATTGTTAGAATAGAAGGTTTTCTCTCTACACAAAACCATAGCATAAACTATATATATAAAAAATTAACGAACAACATGATGAAATAGAAACACATTAGCTTTCTAGAGACTCAAAATTTTCCATCTCAATCATGCAATTACCCAATATAAATACTCAGCATCCAACTTAATGCAAGTAAAAAAGCAAATGCTATTATGAAGAGAATCATACAAGAACACAAATTATGAAAAAAGTTGAAGCTTCCCTAAATATAACTTCCTTACATCTCAACATTTCATAATCATGAATTGATATATGAATATCCCCAATTGCATAAAAAAATCCACCAACAAGTGTCTAATGATATCATATATACAAAGAAGATAATAAAAGTAAAAACAATTATACCAGGGTATTCAAGCAATAAGCCTCTTCAAGATCAAAGTAATCTAAATAATCACACATTACTGTATATAATATTCCAAAGAATAAGAAGCAGCTTTTAATCTTATTCATGTCGTGCCACTTTTAATCTTAAAAAAAAAAAAACTAGTAGATGTGAAACTAAACTATAAGGAGGAGGTGATACATAAATGTGAATTCAGCTATTCCTTTATTAATTAGTAAATAAATTGAAAATAGATAGATTGAATCAAAAAGTTGAAAACCAGACTCAATATTAGTACTAATACATAAATTACAATACATAGAGAACCTCCAACCTCTAATGATGAATGCAAAAAATGAAGTAGGAAAAAATGAAGCAATTAGTTCTTACATTAGAGAAGAAAAAAATATACTAAATTCATTAATTATTGCGAACAAGAATGCCAAAGAAACACATACTAATAAAATTATCAGATTTCAGTATTTAAAAATATAATAAATCTGATATGTATAAAGCTGCAAATTTATTAAAGAATCCTTATGAGTTTGCTCTTGAAGAGATTTAAGGTATACCTTAAAGTAAAGAAAACTATATAAAATAACAAAAGAGGTACAAGCTTAGACTGATACATTGGAATATATAACATAGTAACTTAAACAATAGAGGCAATTATAGAAGGAGTAGCTACCAAACATTCTCCATTTTTCAACCTTTAATATGGTGATTAAAAAGTCCAAGTAGTTTCTTATCTCATATATATTTTCATTTATAGTTTGGTGCATCAGAAAGGAATAATTAATTTAGAAAATTTGTATTTGTAAAATTGTTTGTATTCTAATTTATTGTATTTCCAACTAAAAGTAAATAAAATAGCTACCCTGCAAAGCAATATAATTGCATAAAATAACTCCATTATTTCAAACAGAAGTGTATGAACACATTAAGTAACAACCAACATAAATCACAAACTCAAATTAACAAATGTGTTTAAAAAATTATAGCATTAGACTTATTATTAACAGAGATAATATCACAAACACATAGCATACAATTGTAAATGATGGTTGAAAATTTGGGTAACTTCTGCTACTCAAATTTCTCCATCACTTTCATAGTTTTTTAGGCATTGTCACTTCTCAAATTTCACCATCACTTATGTAGAAATTTCTCCTTCAAATTTCTCCATCAATTAAAGATTAATAATAAGAATAATTAACAATGAAATAATTTTAGATTGTTGAGTAACAAACAAGAATTATTAGAAAATTACCGGAGAAAGCAACAAACACTTCTCGATGGTGAAAGAAATTTACACTTCTCAACAGAAATGCTCCTTGATAGATGGAAGAGAAAGACAAAGAAAACTCGTTTTCGATGCTGAAGTAGAAAAATGTTGCGCCGAACCTACTCATCGTCGGCGATGAAGGCTGAAAGCTACGTTCGATTCACGATTCACGTTTTCACTAAAGGATGAAGGTTAAAGGTTGAAGGATGAAAGCGTTGAAGCATTGAACGGGTAAGACACGTCTTTTTAATTTGTGGTTGGGTTTGTAGAAGAATGAAGGTTGAAGGATGAAAAATGGGTTTTGATATGCGGGTGATTAATGTGTGACTAGGTTTGCAGAAGAACGAAAGATGAAAGATGAAAAATTGGTTTGGATTCGCTGGTGATTAATTTGTGATTGGTTTTAATGAAGAACTAAGGATGAAGGATGAAAAATAGGGTGGGATTCATAGGTGATTAATTTGTGACTGGATTTGCTGGAGTACTAAGATTGAAGGATTAAAAATGGTTTTGCATTTGCGCGTGATTTCTAATTTTTTGGTTAATTTAGGGATTTTTTTTTATAAAAGGCTTGTTAGATCGATCTAACATAACATATCTAACAAAATTTGTAATAATAACAAATTTGCCACCACCTTTTTTTTTCTTGTGTAGTCGTTTTTTTTAATGTATATGTTAGAACAGTTCAATTAAAACAGATCTAAGAAAATTTACTTTAATAATAAATTTATCACCACTTTTTTTTGTGCAGTTTTTTTAAAATATATATGTTAGATTAGTTCAATTAGAACATATCTAATCAAATTTACTATAATAACAAATTTGCCACTATTTCTTTATTTTTTTGTAGTTTTTTTTTATGTGTATGTCAGAACAGTTAAATTAGAATAGATCTAACAAAGTTTACCATCAGGGGCGGAGCTTCCTTGGGACTAAGGGGGGCTGCGGCCACCCAAAAAACAAATTATAAGTACAATGACTAAAATGTCCATCTTAAAATTAAAAAATTATAAGCATACCTAAACCTAGATGATGATTGTGAGATGAAATAAGATTATAAATAGATGAAATAAGACATTTATAAATAAACCTAGACGATGATTGCTTCTTAGTATAATATTATAGGCTAAATTACATTTGTTGTCCCTTAACTTAATTTCAGGTAACGTTTTAGTCCCTTATTTTTTTTTTTCCCGATTTAGTTCTTTATTTTAATTTTAAATGACAATTTGATATTTTATGTTTTAAAATTTCAACAACGTTATCCTTTTTTAAACAAAAATTCAAAAAAAAATTCAATCAAAACTCATAAAATTAATTATATTCTTCAATATAATACAAATTTCATCAAATCCGTAATGCAAATTTTCAAATAAACTCATATTTTCATACTTTATTTGATATTATTAGGAATAAAGGACTAAATCGGAAAGAAAAAAAAGATAAGAGACTAAAACGTTACCTGAAATTAAGTTAAGGGACCACGAATGTAATTTAGCCAATATTATAAATAGATGAAATAAGATATTTATGATTATTTGTTAAGTTGGGATGAGAAATTATAATTTAAGAAATCTTATTATTTTAATGGTTTTATTTGGTCGTGTCCATCTATGTCATATACCCTCTTGATGCATATTCTTTCCAGCTTAATATCGATGATTTTTATCGTAGCACAAATCTATCTCCTAGATGATGATTGTGAGATGTTTTTTCTAAGTTTTTTTTTTTCTTAAGTATTTGATTTGTCTTTATAAGTTCGTACGTTTTTCATTTTTGTCCTTGTAAGTTTTTTTTTTCAATTTAAACCTTATAAGTTCAATTTAATTTTAAAATCTTTTTTGTTGTTAGTTGCCGTTAAAAAAAAAGTTTATGTGGCAAATGATGAGTGACATGGAAGTTTGACGTGGTAGATGAATAAATTAAATAATTAAAAAAATAAAATGAAGAAAAGTGGAAGGTGTTATGTTTTAGTCTCTCCATCCAAAATTAGAAATATGTTTGGGAATTAGGGTTCTATTCTCATTTCTCTATCATTGCATCACCATTATCAGATCACTAACATGCATCAACATCATCACATCACCATCTTCGAATCACCATCATTGCATCACCATCATTGAATCACCATCATCACATCATTATCATCGTATCACCATCTTCGAATCACCATCATCTTTGAATCTTCATTTGCTTCTTCTTCGTTCAACCCTAGCGTCATCTTCGTTGGCAACAAACCCAACTCATTTACAATTGTCTTAATGTGAGTATAGGTAAGCAATTGTCATCTAACAATGATGAAAATCTTAAACGAAGATTTTGGAGACCTTCTCGTTTGGATGTGAGTAGTTTCTCAAATCTTTTATTTTTATGTTTATTATTTGTAGTTATAGGTTACATTTACAAAGTTTAATGTTTAATTTTTTGTTTTTGTTTGTAGATCTCTTATAATTGTCAATTTTTTATTGGTAATGTGATGTTGGTGATTCGAAGATGATGGTTCAATTTGGTGATGCAATAATAGAGAGAAAAAAAAGAGAATCATAATCCCCAAACTTACTTTTAATTTTGAATGGAACAACGAAAACATAATCCCAACAACTTTTTTTCATTTCAATTTTTATTTATTAAGTAACTTTCTACTAAAACTTTTTTTAAGAGCAACTAACGATAGTGATGATTTTAAAGCTAAATTGAACTTGCAAGATTTAAATTGAAGAAAAAAAAATCTACATAACCGAAAAATGAGAATAACGCAAACTTACATAAAACAAATCAAATATTTAAGTTTTTTTTTTTTTTTAACTTTCCTTTTTATAAAAACAAAAAAGAGATAGGAGGATTTGCGACATCTGGTGAATTTATATTGTATTATTAATGCCTATTCTATTGTGTTTTTGAGTAAAATTGCAGATTTGGCTCCCTTTTCCAACTAGTCATGCTTTGTTCTTGATCCACTTGCCACCACTACGATCACATGTAATTCATAGTTTAAGCCACAATTGCCAAAATATGTATCACTTGGTTGATTGTAGATTTTTTTTCATAAGGTTTGTAACATAAAATTGGGAACAACCATTGGTAGTATTATTACGATGTGGAGAACTAACCCCTAAACATCCTTAAGCTTTACCCTCAATTTGTTGCTAATAACAAAAGAGAAATTATAGTTTTAGTCATTAATTATGGTTTATAAAGACAAAGCTATGACTTTGCTAAGGTCGAAACAAGAATTGATCCTTTCAACATCTTCTTCAATGAGTTTCAAATTATTATTATGTAGTATCTGATGTCTTTAAATTATCACACTGACATCAATCTAATGCCCCATGCATTGCACAAGTTTTCATACTAGTTAGCAAAATATCTAAAATATAATAGAAGGATTGTAGCTACTACTAGTCATTTATTATAAGCAAATGCATTCTCAAATACAGACATAAATTCAACCAAATATGTCAGTTGCCGAAAAAATTAGTACGCCACCTAATTTATTATACAATAATTAGACTTTCACAGGATAATCAATACATTCATATACAGGGGCCGAGTCAAGGAAAATAATTTGCAGTACAAAGAATACTGAGCATTATAATGAGAAAGGTTTTCTATACACATCAAAAGGTTCGCACGCTGTTAACTGTGGTTCCTGTTGAAACAAAATGAAAGGACTCGTAAAAACCATAAATAGCATAAGTTAATTCAAAGTTAAGAATCTCTACATACTCACAAAACATGTTAAGAACTATCATAAGTGGTAAACTAATGAGGTAAGATCATTAAGCATCTTATAAAAAGGAAAGAGTTAAAACTTGAGATCTGCAATATGAACTTAAACTGTATATTTACCTGTCTCAGCCCACCAGCACTAAGACTACCTCCAGTCAAAAGCATCGAAATGAGAGAGGTTACCACATCACCACCCCCACTACCACCGCTGCCAGCATTTTTTATGGCAGTGCGCATTGAAGTAAGAATGGTGCCATATGTGGCCCCTGGACCAGAGCGCTCTATGGCTTGGATGAAGCAAAAAGTCATAGCTCCAGTTGATGTAATTTTTGATAGAGCCTGTTTACGGTGATAGTGATCATATAGTCAGACAACATTTCTCTGATACTAAACGGTTTAGTTAAATAGGTTAGAATGTGATGTGTAATAAATAAGATATTAAGCAAAAAGATGAACATAGATACATAACAGCAGAAATAAACGTAGCAAATGCAAGTATAGATTTCCAGTTAAAGATGGGAAGTGAAATTCAAATTGAGAAACTAGTTGTGATATGCTGAAAGGAGGCATAATAAGAGCAAACAATAGTCCTTATTCCATTCCCATTCCCATTATTTTGGTGAAGAAAAAGGACAACATTTGGAAGTTGTGGTTTATAGGGCTTTAAACATAACTATAGTCTCTAATAAATTCCCCATTCCTTCAAGCAATGAGGTGAATAATGAATTGGTTGGTGCAAAATCTTGTATTGGTGAGAGGAGATGTGATAAGGTAATAAGGACGTTGGATCTTCATGGGAAAAGGTCAAGAATGTTTCAAGTTTCAACACTTCTCCAGGGAGTTTGACCTATGTATCGCAACTGCATAGTGTTGACAAGTATATAGATGATACATATGCTAGATTTTTTCTGGAAATGTGGGATCAAGTGACACCTGAATACCAAATGCTAATCAAATATTGGGAATACCTCCACAATATCAAGCATACATTGTGAATGACTCAGGATAAATGCAGTTTCTGAATATTCACTCATATTTGTCTTTGGACTCGTGTACGTCTCCACATATGGACAGTTGATTTGGAAAATTCATACATGTCTCTACTACTTTTATCTGCATTTCTATTCTGTGTTTAGCCGTTTGCAGAGCTCTGAAATCTTAATATTTATATACATCACATCATAAGCTAGCTAAATAGGGTGTTACTAAGACGGGAATTGATATAAATTTTCTGAAACTTACAGATGTATCTGCAGAAGTTTGATGATCATCGCATCCGCTAAAGCATATCACTTCTCCACCATTTGATCCCTTCCATACACCTGACCTAGGGCGATGATCCTCCCATACATATTGTCCACGACTGTTAAAAGAAGAAAGAAAAAAATGACAACATATAGTTAATAGTCAAATGAGGCAAAAACTAAATTTGTGAGCAGTGGCAGATCTTGCACAAAATATTGGAGGAGTTCGGTAGCGACAAGTATTAACTAAAATATTATAATTGAAATTCATAAAAGTCATATACTTTTTTTCAGAGTTTCACGCAATTCATACATTGTCGACAAGTTGAAGTTAGAATTTCAATTATCACAAGTTTTAAAATTTTCAAAAGTCATACAATTTTCACAAATCACAATTTTCACAACTTTTTATAACTTAACACAATTCAATCAAATAAAATATATCCACTTTACGATTTTCATCTTTGTCGAAATCTTTATTCTTGAAAAATGCATCAAATTTCTTATGATTAAACATCGTGTCACTTCTAAAAAAATACACAAATTAATTAAAACAATTCACAATTGACAAATAGTATCACACTATATCATATATCAACTGTTAACATGTAGTAGTTGAGTTAGCTGCTACCTAGAGTATTAGAGTTTGTCTGTTCATGATTAGTTAGTTTATCATTCGATATTAGGTAATTTATTTATATATAGCGCTGGTTGTGTTAATTTTATTATATTTTATCAATATAAATTCTAATAAATGTGTACTTCATTTTTTTTATCTCTTCAATTGCATAATTTCTAATATGATTAGCTATTTGGATTGCAATTTAAGAACAATTGAATAATCTCTTTATATAGAGATAAAAATATGAAAATGATTGCTGATAAGAACCATTGACATTTGTTCTTTACTGTATTTATAGAGAAAAATCATTTGAATAGAAAAGAAAATTAAATAAGAAGATATCAAAAAATAAATGTTTGAGAATATTTTAATAATTTATCACTATTATTTTAATAATCTATCGATATTATTTATAAAAAAAAAAAATACAAGGGATGTTATGGCCTCTACTAGCTCCCGTGAAAATACACCACTGTTTTTGAGATACCAAGGTCCTAGAATTAAAAAATAAATAAAAATAAGACAATGTAAAATGTCTATCAAAGTTTTCTTCTTACCAAGTCTCTAATCAGAAACTCCATTTTTGAATGAACAAATGCAGATAAAGCAAAAAGAAAAATTAGAACAATAAATAAGCCTATGTACAACAGTCACATAGCTCAGTAGACACAATTGGTATCATATCTTATTAAAGTGTCTTCACTTGAATTTAGAATATAATCCTACAGACTCAACTAGGATTGCAGTTTGCACCATCCACAAAAGCATATACTGAAGGACTGGCTTTATGACAAGCAAATTGAAAAGTTATAGACATAACCATTGGTGCAAACCGTTGTTCCAGCTCTTTTGTTAAACATCTATGAGCTAAAACATCAATTGTTATTCATCATCCTATGAACTCTTTAGTGGTCAAATGTATGCAATTTAAACTCCTTTATGCTCTAGAGTTTTATCCATGTCAGATTACATGCACAAAGGTATTTAAAATCTAGATCCTACCTATGATGTGGAAGGGAACTGAAAACGCAAATAATAAGATTGTAACACAGATCATAAGACCCTACACACACAAAATAGCATAAATAAGAAGGAAAAAAACCTTTAAATCACTACAAATAGTAAACTAGACTAATAACAACAATAGGACAACCTGTGAAACACTGCCGCAAAAGAGGAAAAAAGAGCAAAAAACTTATTTAGGGATGTAAATGCTTAAAATATGGTTAATGGTGCTAAAACTATCATTTAGGATCAAGAGAAACATGGATTCTTAGGTTTCAACAACTGGGTCTCTGGATTACTCAATTTTGGTTAGCCGTATTGGGGTCATGCAATATCACCAATCTTATGTGCAAACATGGAGATCCTATGTGATCTCACCAGATCGCACTTCAGAGTATGGTCGAGGTCGCCAAGGGCTCCAAAATCATAGCACTGTGATTTCATGAAATGCACAATTAAGCTAAACTGCTTTGTATTTAGCATTATAATCAGATTTGTTAGTGGTGTCAGGTCAGGTTACAGCTCAACTGTAAGGAACACTATAATCTAGGTAGTTAATCACAGATAGTTGTGTGTCGCGGCTAACCCTGGAAACTGGGATAGCGGGATACCGAGATTACCCTATTTTTTGGACAAATTACATGAATAATACTACATAAACATGCAAAATTAAACAATGTCTCAAACTCAAACATTCATAAATAGTAATAACAAAAAAAACCCAAGTCTTAATCAAAACAGAGAAAGAAAGGAAGTAGAAAAGAATATAGAAAGAAGGAAGGAAGTAAGAAAAGAATAACTAAAGAAAAAAAAAAAGAAAAAGAAGGAAGGAAGGAAGTAAGAAAATTGAAATAAAAAGAAAGAAAAAACAAATAAATTACATAAGAAAGTAGAAAAAAACAGAGGCAGGAGGAAGGAAGAGAACCTGGGTGGTTATGGTAGCTGGACGGCGTGGCTGGGTGGTGTCGAATAAGCTCTTGCACCCAGGGAAGGAGAAGACAACGAAATCTGAATGAAGGAATAGGAAGAAAGAGTACGAATACAAAGGAGGGAGAGTGGAATTAGGATTAAGAGCGATACCAAAAATACCCCCATAACGTTTTAAAATTGAAGGGAAATCTTGGTTTTTCCTGCACAAAAATATTTCACGTTTTTGTGAATCTAAAATAACGCAACCCGGGCATCCAGAACGGCTGCGCCCTTGATTCGCAACGCACCGCACCTCGTTGCTGCAGCCAGGCCCTGTGCCACACCGCTCCGTGCGATCTCGACGTGAACCGCCGCGATTAACTACCTAGACTATAATACTTGTCTCTTACTATGCATTCATCTATTGTGCTACATTTTCCTTCAGTTTCTTTTGTTTTCTAAGAACCTTCGACACTACTACCCTGTTACCTCGGTTCCCTGTCATTAGTGTTTTATTTCATTTTGTATCTTTCCATCAAACCCTGCAATATGTCATTGCATGGTTGATCCTCTTGCCATTATTATTAAACTTCAAAAATGAAAAAGGTGAATTGATAAATAAAATGTATGTTATCATGATGTACTAGTTTGGTTATTGATCAATCATGGGCACAACTATAAAAGACTTAAATCACAGTGATGCTAGTTTATCGATTATCATGATGCAGTCAACAAAAACAAAATCCTAGTAGTTAAGCCATGTAATTAGAAACTTTATACTATCTTAGAAAGTAACCTGTTCATTCTGCAAAGAAATGGCAAATCCATAACAGTGCCACTGTGGCAGGCATCAATTAGTGCATGCAGCCTAACCCCGGGAGGAAGAGGTCTTACAAGTGTTGCATTGATCTCGTCATCTACTATCATACCCTGTGTTTCAAAATCCAAAGGACATATAGTTTCATCAAAACCATCAGCTTCTTCACCACTATAGTTCCTTTGTTGCGATCCATGACCAGAATAATGAAAAACCAGTGAGTCTCCAGGTTGACATCCTTGTGCAAGCCAAAACATTGCCATCCTGATGTTGTGCTTGGATGGAAATTTGGGGCCATGAGGGTCTTCTTCTTCTGCATTTTGAAATTCAAAAGAGGATAAACAAATTGCCAAATCTAATCTTCTCATCTTACAAGTGTATAAGTGTAAAGACTCACTTTAGTCTCTGAGAAAAATGTGGAATCTAGTTTAGGCCCCCAGAATAAGACCACAAATAGTTTCTAAGAATTACAAAATCAAGATGCATTAGTCCTTCCGTCATGAACTGTTTTGGTTTTTCAAATTTTTGTTATAGAAATTAATGTGGCCTGAGCTTTTAATTTTCAAGGATCTATTTGTGAACATTTATTTAAGGACTATATTGTGTAATGAGCTTTTCTAAGGCACTAAAATAGTTTTTTACTAAAACAAAAATGTTTCACTTTTGTTATAGAACAAATAAATAGGAGTATATACTCAATTTGGCCCCGGAAATTATAGGACTATATCAACCTAATTCCCCACATTATTAATATTTTCAAATGATCCTTGACATTGTAAAAATTTAATCATGTTTTGGTACTTTCCAGGACTATAATGACATTAATTTGTAATGTCGGGGATGCACTTGATCAAGATCCAGACCGAAGGACGAACCCTGAAACATTTTACAATTCCATGAATCATATCATTTTTGGAATTTCGGAATGATGTTATGTGTAGAGGACATTGATACAGTCTTATAATTTCATGAACCAATTGAGTATTGACTCAAAAAAATATACTATCCACAATCACCTCAAAAGTTATACATGGAAACATTGAAGCATGAGTCACTTAATTTTAAACTCAATTCTACAAATCAATCAATTTTCCAGAATTCAGATTCTTTCTCGCTCATACACACAATTAATTTGAACGAAACTAACCAGAAAAATATTACAAAAACCTAAGTTATTATTGAAAAAATAAACCTAAACAAAATTCCTAGGTTCCCACATTTTAAAATCGATTCTAGAAGTTACTTTCTCAAGAAGTCACCGATCAAAGGAGGATCAAAGACATACCAGTGAGCATAATGATGGAAGATTCAGGAAAACTGAACTTATTAATAAGAAGGTAACGCATGCACTTAGCGTCATTAATGCATCCCTTAAGTTCGTGACGCGAGAATTTATACGAGATTCCGACGATCACGGCTTTCTTACGACCGTGGGTGTTAGGCAGCGGCCCAGGCGGCGCTTGGCCGTAAGGGGAAGGAGGCGGAGGCGCGTGAGGTGACGAAAAGGGTTGAGGAGGGACAGCGCGTGGATCAGCGATGTGAGTGACAGCTTGGCAGAGTGCGCAGCGGATTGATCCGGCGCCGGGTGGGACTTGTAGAGGCGTGTGGCAGTTGGAGCAGTTGACTAGTACGTTGCTATACATGGTTGTGTGAAGGTGGGTTAGGTGAGATGGTAAATTGGAGAAGAGGGTAAGGTTAGAATTGAGATTTTAATGGACGGAGTTAACAAAAAAGGAAGGGTATTTGTGTGAGGAGAAACAATGGAGTTTGGTGTCATAACAAAAGAGGAGACGCAAATACTGCTCAACGCGTTTTTTTTAATGTTTTTTATTATTGGTTTTAAGGAGAGTGATTAGATGCACACGTTTTATAAGTAGCTTAAACTGGATCAATATTAAAAAATTATTAATAATATTTCTTTTATAAGAAAAATTTCTGATTTTCTTCATCTTTATAAATAAATTTGTAATAAAGTTTCTATCGATTTAATATATAATATATTTTTGTTTTTGTTTATTTTAATCAAACTATATTATAAAAATGAAAAAAAAAATCATTTTAAATATTTTTAAAAACAATTGATCTATGATAGATTATGATTTATATTAAAAAAATATTTTCGTTTTAATGTATACAACCTTTTCCAAGGGTTTTTTTTATTGGATTCTATGTTGATGTGCTCATAAACAAGTTACTTTCATTATTTCTTAAGAAATTAAAGAATATATATTATTAATGTAAAATTACTGTACAATGACATTTAATAATAGTTCATTACTTTGTTACATTCTCCGTTCTTTTATGGTTATTTTAGAATTGATTATGTAAGATGAATATATAGTAATATTGTATTAAATGTTAATATAAAATAATTTTATACTTAAAAAGTTTAAATATATTAACACTATCTATATCTTAAATTTTTGTTATAAAAAAATATGTAAGAGAAAATAGAAAAATCGATGTAAACTAGGTTTACACGCATGGCTAACTCTACCCTTAGACTAATAAATTTTGGGCTTTAGGACTATGATTTTGTCATAATATTAAGGTTCATAATTAGGTCTCATTTATTAAATATGTGTTATATGTTTTGTAACTTATTTCAATAGATTGTTTTATATAGTAGTGGTTGCGATCACAATATTTTTAGACTGAAATCTATCAAAATAAAACCTTCGATATCATGTTATTTTGAATTTAATTAATAACTATTTTAAACTTTTTGTATTTTTATCAATTAATTTAGACTATCTAAAAAAATTAAAAAATACAGTTAATTTAGAATTTTGACCGCATATCACATTATATGTTGTTTTTCATTTGCCCACATATTGTTACATTTTACAAAATATTTTATAATTTACTTAAGTAGTGTATTTTTTTATTTTGACATTGTTATTGCATGGGATTTAAATTTTAAAATAAATTACTAAACAATGGTGTCCTATCAAACATATTGGTTAAGCTCCACCACAATATATACAAATAATAAAAAATTTATATCAACCTACTTCATAAAATAAGAATTTAATAATAAAAAATAATTTTAGTAAAATATTATTCTTAATTTTAAAAATATCTCAAATAATATTTTACTTAGGCTTCAACATACAATGAACCACTCTTCACTAATGTTTAATAATATTAACAAATATGGTGATTGTTTTTAAGAAACAGTTATAAAACTATTTTACACTGACAATGCATGACAATGCATAATTATGAAGTTTAAGATTTTAAATATATTTGTGTTAATTTTATTTAAGTTAGAGACATTATGTCTAAATTTTGGATCAAATAGATCCACTTTTATTGATTATATTTTTTCTTATATTTAATATTAGAGGTAGTATGATTTTAGTCTATGTAATTATAGTTGTTTTAGTTTAGGCAGGTTATGTTTTTCTTTGGACTTCATTTCTTACAAATTCAAAAACAATTATTTTTAGACTCTAAAGTTACACGTGGTCCAATAAAATCATGTAATGTGACTTAATTATAAATTTAGAACATAGATTAAAAACAATAATTTATGATTTTATAAAGATTGATAATTGTACAAACTAAAATAATATTTAAATGAAAAGAAGAAAATGAAACTTAAGTCGTTGCTTTCATCAAAACGATGACCACCTGTCGCCACCGTGCTGGCCAGTATGGCTTCTGGCTGGTCTTCCTTTGCTTTTCTTGTTCCCTTTCTTCCTTCTTCTCTGTAACCGCCTCCCCACTTCATTCTTTTTTTTGTTTTTGTTTTTTTCTTTCTAAAATTAGGTTTATGCTAAAACGTACTTTGGGCTCCAAGGCCAACTGTTTTTTTATTTAACTATATGTAATCTAATTTTTTTTTTCTTTGATAGTTTCACTTGTTTTTTATTATTGTGTTTTTATTAAAAAAATATATTTTAAGTTCAATTCTATTTGACTCTATTTTAAAATTTGAGGTTTAACTTTTTAGCTTTCTTTAAAAATAAAACAAAAATATTAACAATAACTATTGAAAATGATTAAAATGAGAGATCTTATTAATCTTAGATATTTATAACATTAGAACTGTGACAACTTGACGATCTTAAACTCTAAAATAATAATAATCTTTTAATAAAGTTCAATTGATCAAAATATATATTGTTAGTCCTAGTTTAAAACGCGTGAGTTGTGAGAACTTTGTGTTCTTAAATATTTTTAACTAAATTCAAACAAACAACTAAACATGCTCATCAAAATCAATTTTTTAGATCCAATGTCTTTTTTCTTTATCAAACCAACAACTTGTTTTAACCAAATTCAAATTTCCGCATCAAAATGTATTTATTTAAAAGCAATCAACACATCTGTATTTTCTATCTAAGAACTACATAGCTTTGATTTTTTCATCGCACCAGAAGATACGTAAGAGCAAGCTCACACTCTTGTCAAGCACAATAATAAATTTTTTCTCTTTTTTTTTAAACACACTTTATTTCAAAATCACATTAATAAAAAAAACAATTTATATTCGCATTTTTATATTCGCATTTTAATAATAAGGAGAAATAAATATATTTAAGTTAACATTAATTTTGCACAATTAATTAAGGATAATCGTTTTTTAACGGATGTCGTAGGATATTAATATCTTCCATGCACATAATCGACTCTCAAATTCTAAACTTGGTTTCAAATACCATTTTTTTAAAGGTTTCTCAATATTTTCTCTATTTTAAATAAACTTTGGTGGCGACTCCATTAAATTCGAGAAACACTCAAAATTTTAGATTGTGACAGTTACTTAAACACTTAAAAGCTCATAATGAATAAAGAGAGGAAAAAAGTAATCACACAAGGATTTATACTAGTTCACCACCAAACTGGTAGCTACATCCAGTTCTTTCACTAATAAGGATTTTCTCAAATAATTCAAATTGAATTACAACACTTAACCTCAACCAATTAATTCTTCTCAACTTCTAGTTTGCACCTACAAATCGTTGAGGAGAAATAATCATTATTGGGCTAGGTTACAAATGAATGAGATTAGATTTTTCTAAAATAGCTCTCTTAAGAATTTGTTTAAAATGTAATACTTTTATATTTTTCTTTGTTGGTACCTAGATAAATTTGAAATTATTGCAGAATGTTGTAGCGCTTATTGTATTTTTTTTGTGAAGTAAGGAAACATGTCCTTTTATATAGTTCTTCATGGTAAGATTTGTGTACTTTCTTTCAAAAATATAGCCAGTATCTTCATGAGTTTCAGCAATTGAACCATTGAAAATAAATTTATTCATTAAGCTCATAACTAAATCACAAAATCACTCCCCGTAACTTGAATGAAATTAGAGGAAGCAGAGTGGTAATGGATCAAAGGATATGATAATTAGAGCATTGTCTTATAGACCATTGGAGCATGGAGATTCTTGATGATCACTAGGGGATGCACATAGCTTGTCTTCTCAAAGGATTCACTTCAGCAAATAATTTACTTTCATACGAATGTTGACTTCTTTAGAGTCGTTGACTTTGTCACAAGTGTTGAATTTTTCAGAATGTTGACTTCTTCATGAATGTTGATTGGGCATTGACTTTCTCTAGAGGCAAGCAAATCAAATGTTGGATGTAGTCATCAGAGGTAACTTAGTCAGACGTTTGCTTGCATCTCCAAAGATAGCTGAGTAAGACGATTGTTTGCATCTCCATAGACAATTGTGTCATACGTTTGCTTGCATCTCCAAAGGCAACTGAGTCAAACCATTGCTTGTACCTACAAAGGCGCATATCATTTGATTTAGAAATGTAGAGCATATAAGCAGAGTCTTAGTGTTCCTTTGTATTAATATAATAATCAAATGATATAGCATAATATCCTACACAAACACTTGATCTTGGAATTGCACATGTAATTAAAATATTAGTGCATTAAATTTTTCCATCAAATATACTTTTTTATCATTAAAACAAGATAAAGAATTGTTCTTCAACCCATCTTAGTTTTAACTTCAACGACCAACTTCCATAACCTATGGACCACTAAATAGTAAGTTTTATAGGTTAATCAATTTTAATATTAAACTAATATATTATTGCATTCTCTCACTTGGTCCATAACATCTAATTATTGGTTTAATGAATAATTAAATAATTTTCTTAAGAAACAAGCATATAAATCATAACAATAGCTCTTCTCAATTCAAGTATTATCATCTACATATTACAACATCTTTAGCTTCTCAAGTATATACATATAATGTGGTGACAAAACTTTACTTAATAAACTATATGTTTATTATTGGTCCAAAAGATGTATATTTACTCAAAAGCTAAAGTTTCTAATAAATAGGACAAAACATCATAATATAAGAGTTTTATCAATGTATTGTATGTACACAATCATAAAGAGGAATTAATTCCCATTTTTCCTACATGATATTTGAATTTAAATGGTGACATGCCCTTAATCAAATGATCAACAATCATCAAATCGGTGTTAACGCGTTTACTTCAACATCCACTTTTGTTGTTCTTAGCAAAAAAAAAAAAAAACAGTAGCTGAGTTATGCATAAAATTTTCAAAGGCCTAGAAATAGAACCTACAATTCTAAGCCTTGAAATAAAACTCTTTTAAGTTATACACCATGAGAAGCAGTCTCAAAACATGAGACCAACTCAGCTTCCATAGTAGAAGTAGCAACTAAGATTTGCTTATCACTTGGTGAACAATATTTAATTAGAAATCTATGTTGAACCTTATTGATATAGGTTTCCTGTGATATACCTAAAATACCTCGAGATCCATCTCTATGGATCTTAATGCTAATGACATAAGATGCCTCATCCATATCCTTCATATCAAAGTTTTTAGAGAGAAGTTGTTTCATCTCATGCAACATACCCTTATTTGGAACAAGTAATCCACATATAGAATAAGAAAATAAATTTTACTCCCACTGACCTTCTGGTATATGCATTGACTAATGAGATTTTCAATAAATTCAAATGAAGATATTGTCCCATGAAATTTTAAGATAACATTCACGAAATACTTGTTTTAAATCATTTATGGATTTCTTAAGTTTGCAAACCAAATTCTCACCATCACTAGAGGATAAACCTTTAGGTTGTTTCATATAAACCTCATCCTCCAAATCACCATTAAGAAAAGTTGTTTTCAGATCCATTTAATTCAACTCAAGATCAAAATGTGCAACTAGTGCATGAGTGAAGGTCTTTGTGTAATCGATTCACTCTTTTCTGAGTAAATTTCTTAGTAATGTGTCTGGTCTTGTATCTCTCGATGTTACCTAATGAATATTTCTTAGTCTTAAAGATCCATTTACAACCAATGGTCATTGTTCCATTAGGTAACTCAATAAGATCCCAACCACCATCGTTGTTTTTTATGGAATTCATCGCATCAATCTTGACATCATACCACAAATAATTAGTTTAAAAATGAGAAGAGATCAATTTCATTTTAAAATACATTTTTATAAATGTAAATAAAATTTTAACCTTTTTATTATGAGTAGAGGTCAATCTCATTATCCTAAAGTTTACACCATTCATACATATTGTTAACCAACCACTTGCTAGAGAATATTTTCAAACTATTTATCTCTTGAATATTTCAAAACGTATTTATTTGTAACAATACATATAAATTAAGTTCAATGATAGAATTATTATTATTATTATTATTATTAATAATGTAAGTGTTTAATAAACCTTTTTTTGTCTATTTAATAAACCTTTTTAAAATAAAAGATTTAAGATATTTTTAAATTCTATAAAAATATAATTTAATTTTTTTTAACTACAAAAAATTATCCCAAATAATTCATCAATAAAACAATTATATAATTTAATCCAACATAATTGAGCCACAGTGCATAGACCACAATATATCAAAAAGTATCCTAATATACATAATCAAAATATATAATAAGTTCCATTAAAATTTAAAGATATATCATTATTGAAAAAAAATTACATTATCAGTTAATTGCATCTTTTAAATTTAATGTTTAATTTTTATTATAATTATTTATAAAATCACTCACGTGATTTAATAATTTGTAAAATATTTGTAAACTCATTAATAAATATTAATAATAATGAATATATATGATTTACCAACAAAAATAATATAGGATGATTTGTAAAAGTAAAATAAAATGTATGAGTAGGATCCGACCCGCCAAGCCAAGTCTTGAGCTTTGTGAAAGGCAAAAACGAAGAAGCAAACCAACGCCGTTTCAATCAATGGCTTCACTCTTTCAATTACTACTCCTAAAGCAGAGGCGTTCCTTCTGCACCAAAGTCCCCACTTCGAAATGGAAAGTGAAGCAAGTCACTACCTCCAACTTCAACGAATCTTTGGAAGAGATAAAAACCCACATCTCTTCTTCCGACTTCATCGCCATATCGATGGAAAAGACCGGTTCTTCTTTGGCGACTCCATGGCACCGCGTTCAACCCTTTGACACGGCTGAAACTGCTTATCTTAAGGCTAGTCACTCCGCCCAGCGATTTCAGTTGCTTCAATTCGCAGTCTGCCCGTTTTCTGTTACGGACTCTAACAACCTCGTTGCTCACCCGTGAGTTCCATTTCTTTTTATTTGTTTAGTAAGTGTGAATTAGGTTTCGATAAACAATTAAATTAAGCACTTCTATCATAAACATTTATCAATATAAGTGTTATGTATAAGCTATTTCCACAATAAAATATAATCTGCCGTCTAAATGTTTTCATTTAAGTTATACCATGTTTTTATAAGCTGTTTTTTTTTTAAACTCTTCTAAATAGTGTCACAAGTGTGTATGTATTGAATGTAACGGTTGTTGTTAAATGGTTGCCATGGTGGAATGACGTGGCAGTTTGTTTTACAAGTGACACAATCAATTTGTGAAGAGATGCTCGCCATGGAGGTACAATAGGCCGCACTGGTGTGTTTATATGTCGGATTTTTAGCCTTATGTCATCGATATCATTGGCATTGGTAAATACGTTACTGGTGTTTGTTCACTAGACATGCCTTTAATTTGAAATAATTTAAGAAAATAGAAATGATTGAATATAACTATATGTATTGGTGTTATGTCTGTAGACATGTGTCGGAGACCAGACCTGCATTCAATATGAAGAAAAGATAACTGACATTATTCTTGCAGAAAAAAAGTGGCAGGACTGCCATATTCTTAAGAATGTAAATTTCTAAAGTTCACCTAATTTCTAATAAAACCAAGTGTTGATGATTTTAATTTTGATAATCCAAAGCTAGCACACACATTAGTTTGTGATAAACATTAGGACCATGGACTATTTGTTGTTCTAAAGAATCAAGGTGCAGATTTTATGTTGTATGGAACTAAATTTTTGTTGCCAAATTTTCTAGTATATACTTTGCGCTTCACTCCTTCTTTGACTTATCAAAATTGTGTTTATTGTGTAGGTATAATTTCCTTTTGTTTCCAAGGGATGAGTTGAAGCTGGGTATGCCTGCTTACAGTTTTTTTTGCCAGACATCTCATCTGACGTCCATGGCTTGCCAGGGTTTTGATTTCAATGCTAGCATATATGAAGGTATGAGGTTTTGTTCTACTTCTTGTTTTTATTCTCTGCTCTAGATTTCTAATGGGATGGCTTATAGAAACAACTTATATTGAGCTTATGAAGAGTTTCCCTTTATTCTTTCTTCCAGTGTAGAAACAGCTTATAAATAAGCACTTATACAATAAGTTTAAGTACTTTGTTTATCCAAACTCCTCGAGAAGTGTGAAATATACCCTTATATGTTATTTAGTTTACTGAGCTAATAAACAAAAATAAAACTTCATTCATGTGTTTTCTAATGTTTCTTGTTTCAAATATGGATAATTTGGAGAAAGGGGATGGGTTTGTGTTGGCACTGTATTGCTGTAGTGTTCTGTTGCATGTTAATATCCATGCTACTGTAGTGTTCTGTTGCATGTTAATATCCATGCTACTGTAGTTGCTTATGTGATGAGTTAGTAAAAACTAAATTGGAAGTTTCTTCTGTCTTTTCCGGTATAAGTCATAAGTGCAAGTAAAAAGGCAAAAAGGTAGAGATTTCGCAATATAAAGAAAAAGTATGCTATGTGAAATGTCAATTGAGTATCTATGATTCTGTTATGTATGTCCTAAGACCTATGATCCATTTAAATTCATGCAACAGGCATATCATATTTGTCCAGAGAACAAGAGTCAGCTGCTAAAATACGTTTAGGGACTAATTCTCCATCTCTTGGTGTGATGAAATCTCCTTCACCCCCTACCGTTGCTGATTCAGTTTTTGTCGAGAGGATCAGATCACGGATTAAACATTGGAGAAATTCATGTAAAAAATCTGGCACAAAGACAAGCAAAGATGGTAAGAAAATCTATAGTACAATTTTGTTCAATAAGAATTTTCTTAGATTCTCCTTTTGTTCTTTAACAGTCATTTTGTGCAGAAGAAATTATCAACTCTCTTAGGAATATTGTCCTGGGTAGCGAACTGTTCAAATCAAGACCGTGCTTGACTATAGATGTTTGCAGCGAACGTCAAGTGCAGCTAATTCTCGAGGTATGATGGACTTAATAAAGTCTTCATTTCTTTAATTTGAATTATACAGCTTTGATTTTCTCACAATCGATTGTTAGGCTCTGGCGTGCCAACCTGGTTGGGATCTCGGTTCCTATAGTGATGCCATGATCGGTATAGTTGAATTAACTTTTATTCATTCATTCTTTTGTTCTCTGGTTTGTATGTATGTAGATGTTAGTAGACTTCTCAGATGACCTCCTTCCTTTGGTAATCCCTTCAAAAGGTGGGACCACTCAAGCAGTACGTATTGTTTTAGCGAATTCAAAAGAAGATAAGGAATTTATGGAGGTAACAAGATTCTTTTCTTTTTGTCAGTTCCTCATTAAGTTTTACTTTGGATATAATTTTGGATTTGCGCTGCAGAGAGAGGTTCATAGTTTGGAAGAGAAGGAGAGCAAGAAAATTCGTGGATTTCGAGAGGTGATCGATTTGATTTCCGCTTCACAGAAACCTGTTATCTCCCACAATTGCCTTAATGGTGTTTCTCTTATATAAATGGAAATTTCTCAACTTAGTTCTAGTATACTCACCTGGTTTACTCTCGTTAATTTACTAACCACTTTATTGATTTATGTAGATTGTACATTTATTCATTCAAAATTCATTGTGCCACTTCCATCAGAAGTAGATGAATTTGCGAGCTCCATGCACATGATTTTCCCCAAAGTGCTTGACATGATTTATTTGATGAAGAAAAGTGGAACCATGAGAAAAGTTACCAACATACGCAATGCGTTAACCTTCTTGAATACTCATTTCTTTGCACCAGTTGATATGGAAATTCCCGACCAAGGTCAGTCACTCTACCTCTTGATGTCCCATGCAAAATATAGAAGCTTTCTTATACAGTTATTTCATCCATGTCATCTTGCAAACTTTGTCAGAAGCTTCATGATCAACTCTATATAACTTGCATGCTGTCAATATTTAGGGACATGCCAAGCTTTGTTCTCATACATTAATGATAATCGTCAGTGTTGTCAATCGCGGATCACGGAAAATAGTTGTTCGTTCAAATGCTGCTACACAGTGTTATAGCGTCACTATAATTGTTATTTAACAACACCGATTACTGTAAACAAAAACATTAATAGTTAGTTTGACTAACAGCTTAGTGTTCCTTTGTGTTCTTTTTTTGTTTACAGATACAGTGAACAACGGCAAGATTGATGGACTTGATGCGTTAAGGCTATCCTATTTATTTATGAAGCTCTGCTCTATATTGAAAATTTCCCCTATTGTTACTCGATCTGGCAATAGGCGATTGGCCCCGGAGCTTGAAGACTTCACTAATGTATTCCATCCATGCTCAACCAATATCCAAGAGTCATGCAGTGAGGATGTTGGTTTGTGGAACAATAATACAAGAAAAATCAATTCTGAACATTTGGTTTTCTTATGGGGATTTAAATTTGGTATGACGGCTGGCATGCTGAAGAGTGTTCTTCGTGCGTCCCATGACATCTTTTCGGAAGAGTTTGATGTTCGATTCGTTGATAAGAGTTGTGCCATTGTTGTTTTCTGGCAACCTGGGCTATCAAAAGATTTTCTAGATGTAATGAATAGTGAAGAAATTAGTGGAGGCTTAAAGGAGTTAGTATCAGATGGTTTGAGGGTAACATGTTATGAGACCTACAGAACAATGTGTAGGCTAGGATTGTGGGAAATGGATCTTGCAGAGTCTTTAGAAAGAGCCTTGGAGAGTTTTGTCACTGATACAGAGATTAACAGTGAAAGAAAATCTTCTTCTGAGATTCATTGGTGTAATGACAATGTAATTAACTTTGATGATCTTTAATGTTGTAGTTAACCTATATTCTTTGAAGTTAGTTCCATCATTTGTTTATTGCAAACAAGCGCAATGTAGGAAGATAGGAGTTCAAATTGTTGTATAACGTGATATTATTAAGATGAGTTAGTTATTCGATTAATTTTTTTTTTTGGAAATGCTATCCAAAAAATATGAAGTGACGGAAATAATTGATGATTCACATATGAACATTGTTGTCAATTTCTCAATTTAAGATATTAACTTAACAAAACTTATAATTTTAGGAACTAACCTCAAAATAACTAAACAATATAAAATGCAACGAGGTTTCACTCTAAATTAAAGCTAAAACAATAACTTATGGCAAACTTCTAATTCATGATTAAACTTTGGTGGCTTTGGTTTGGTTTTGATTCATCTAAAATATTTATCCTATATCCCAATAATTATATTCCTATAACAAGAATACTTTCACTCTTTTATAAACTCTTCCAAATCTTTTTACTAATTTAAATTTGACTTTTATCGTTATGATACTTTTTGGTAATGATAAAATATCATTATTTAAATCAACTATGTTGTGTTTTTGAGACAAACCAAGAGACAAGAAGGAAAACCCGTGGAATCCATCGAAACCAGAAAAGCATATGCCAAACTCCATCTGAGAATGGCGTTGTCTCGTATGAAGAGCTAAGAAGAAGAGTTGCATGCATCCCCTGCAATTTTAAAATCTCTACAACAATTGATTATAATTTTTGATTGACTGGTGGAAAAAAATGAAGATGGCTTCCCTTCATCATAGTCACTACAGCAGCAGCGTCAACTTGTCTTCAACTCATCACTTTTCTGTTTTTCCATCTCATAATAACAATTCCATGAGATCTCTTTCCTATAAATACAAACTTCCCGCCACCGGAAACCTATTGGTTCGGTCATGTTCTGATGATCGTGCGTTTGATGTTGTCATAGTGGGTGCTGGAATCATCGGTTTAACTGTTGCTCGCCACTTTCTTATGGATTCGGACCTATCAGTTGCAATTGTTGATAAAGGTCTCCCTTGTTCTGGTGCCACTGGGGCAGGTATACCATATCTTCAATTTTGTTATTAACTGTTTCATCACCTATAATTTTAGGTGTTGTATGTATCAAAATTTCAAATATATCCCCAAATGTTGTTCAGTAATCAATTTGATCATCAAATGTGTCTTTAGTTAGTTAATTTAATATTTGAAAGTGACTTTCGTTACTGAGTTTGATCTTTAAAATCATTAACGAAATAGTTGGGGATGTTTTGTTACACGGACTATAGGGACAGTGCTTTACACAATTACAAACCAAAATGATCTCTTTACTCCATATTTTAGCAATGCTCCATTGTGTATTTGTATATTGAGTGACATGTGAATTTAATATATGAAATTGTAGTTAAATCAATTTGGTATTTAAATTAATTAAATTATGAAATGATCCATAAAATTAAAATTTAAAATTAATCAATCACATTCGTATTTTGTTATAGAATACAATTTTGAAACGAAAAGGACTAATGTGATCCAATATTTTCTATTTAGTCAAATCTTGTTAATTTTGGAGACAACCTGATGCTTGCATTTTCAGAAATTGAATCGGTGATTCATTTGCGTATGTTTTCTCAAGTCAAGTTTTTCAATGGTTTCAGCATCAGATTCCTGATTGAATTAGCCGAAATTGCATTCGGGTCCACTAGTTATCTATGAAATATTTACACAAACATGGATACCAGCCACAATAGTGACAATGACACATGGACACTAATATCAATTTAAGATAATGGAAGTGATTGAACGTAGCCACATGTATCGATGTCAGACATTGTGAACACCTTCAATCTGAAGTGTCAGTGCTACATAGCTAGTTATGCTTAAATAGCACACACTCCTTCTAGTTTTTAAATAAAAATGCTCAAGACTTTTATTTGTATGAGAAATCTCACACCCTGGTATGATCCTCTTTGTGATGAATCAATTTAAGGGTCGTTCTAGGTTGAAAATTTACAGATTGAGGCAAAATCACGTTTTGCTGGAGAATGTGATAACTAGAGCTACGAAACTCATAATCGGGCATTTCCAAAATGGGCTAAAAGAAGATGTTCTAAGGCGCAAGTTAGGCTGTTGAATCGCCGAAATAGACTATGTAAAACTTGAGATATAAGTGCAGATTATTGATAACGAAAATTGGCAAAATTGTGTATTAGGGTTTGATGTAAAGGAAATTGGAAATTATAATTCAACAAAACGAGCACAGAACAGAATGGTGCCACAATCTAGGGATTGATAAGCCGAAAAGAACGCCACAAAGATCAATAACCTTAATAAGCTCAAAGTGAATTCTTTCAAGAACTCTAGAGAACAAAACCTCACAAAATAACAATAGGTTCAAAATCTCCCTTGCACAAGCTAGGGGTTTGCCTTTTATAGTTTGCCTTACAAGTTCTCTTAATTTGGCCAACTCAAGTTTTTACAATTAGACCCAAATGTTCTTACTAATTAAGTCTATTACTTTAATTAAAACTAATATTAAAATTTGATAACACATAGATGCAGCCTTCATTCCTTAACTTCTTCAATTTGGATTAAGCAATTTACTATCTTGGACTTCAATTCTTCTTGATTAGACTTGCTTCAAATAAAATGACTATCAAGTTATTTAGAGCATCATTTGCCTTCTTTGACCTTGAATATCCTCTATGCTTCTTTCCTTGGTTATGCTTTCTATGTCCTTATCACACCCCATGTGTAATGTTTAAATGACACACTTTGATATGTGTAATTAAATGGAAATCATTGTCTATTACAAAATAAAGTATGTGTCTGTCATTTTAGCATACCTTTGATATGTGAGTGCAATATCCACTTGAATTTATGGGTGTGCTTTACTTTGGGGATGTGTTTTGGAAAATTAATTCCTCAAACTGCACACTATTTTTACTTTGTTTAAAATATGTTCTTATAATTAATATCTTTTTACATTTATGATGATTTGGTCTTTCACCAAGAACACACAGATAGTTTAGTCAAATATGGGTGGGAAATGTTTATATATCGGAAAATACAGAGTTATTTGTATTAATTTCTTTTTATATTTGTTGTGATTGTCTGGAGGATTATTTTAATTATTATTTTGGCTTTTCAGTGAGATTTTTATTTTTTCCCCCTTTGTGTTATTGAATTATAAAAAGAACATATAGTTTTG
Source organism: Cicer judaicum (assembly GCA_037974835.1). Taxonomy (NCBI): domain Eukaryota; kingdom Viridiplantae; phylum Streptophyta; class Magnoliopsida; order Fabales; family Fabaceae; genus Cicer; species Cicer judaicum. Next base: position 450,058 of record JBBPBS010000549.1, on the reverse strand, counting down.
TGCTGAATTTTGATTAGTTGTAGGATATCTTCCTTTGTTTTGGAATTTGAGCTGGTTCTAGGGCAGGGATATCTGTGGATGACACACAAAACACCTGGAACTGCTACATGGGATCTTTCTATGAGAAGCCATCAACTGTGGATGATGATGGCAGAAAATCTTCAAGAGCAAGGCTTGGATCCTCTGGTGGAGCTGGGTTGGAAAAAAACTGGTATGATAGCTTTATCTTTCTACAATTTCTCTTTGTATGTACTGCAATTTGGGTGGAATTAAATTGATGTATCTTAGAAATTGAAGCTGCACTAACCACTGCATCTATAGATTTTGAGCCATTAGGGTAGGCATTTTTTTATAAAAAATTGGGTAACCAAGGAGATTTGAACTTTATCCCTTGAGGTTATAAAGTTAAACTCTTATATTTGAAATGACACCTCATGCATATCATCTGGCAATGGAGAGGATTGCACCTGAGCATGCCTTAGCATATATCTTTTGATGCCATGATGCTATAGATCTTTAGATCTTTCTGAAAGCACTTTTTTGACGTGAGACATGAGAACATATAGAAAGAGAGATTGAGCTGAGTAAGAAGAGAAATGAATTTTTAAAGTTTTCTCCCTCATTGATGTAGAATAAATCAATTGGTTGGCTACGCCATGCTTCTTTCTTAGTGCATGTTTGGATTAGCTGTACGTTTGGCGAAAATACAGTGGCACCGTGATTTTGTTGAAGCTCCAAAGTCTAGCTTTTGTCAAAATTGCAGTGGCCTACTGTCCAAACATGCACTTAGTTTGAAATAGCGATCTGCCTGTGTACTTTATAATCATGATGAAGGCTTTTCCGGCTTCTTCTAGCCAGTGATTTAAAACTATGATATACAAGTTTTATGATCTACAGGGAGCCTATTAGTGGGTAGAACTCGTGGAGAGTCAGACATGCTAAAAGGGAGGGTGAAACAGCTTAGTGAATCTGGGTTGAAAGCAGAGTACCTCTGTAGTAGTGATTTGTCTAAACGAGAACCTGATTTGTTGGCTGATGAAGACACTGCAGCTGCTTTTCTACCAGATGACTGCCAATTGGATGCTCATTGCACTGTTGCATATATCGAAAAGGTTTGCTTTCTTGGTCTGTTTTTCTTTGCGCATCTTATACTTTTATCAAAATTTTCATTTACTGACTTTTCAATGTCATGGTGCTGTTATATGACTGCAGACAAAAAGTAACCATTTCATTATGGATATGTAGGTTAACAGGAGTTTTGCATCAAAAGGAAGATATGCAGAATTTTATGATGACCCAGTGAAATGTTTCATTAGGTATAATTTTCTTTTCCCTTTTGTTGTATTATGACCAATGAAACACTAATACAAACTCAGACACCGGACACAGCTCAAATAAAAATTTGAGGAAATGGAAGTGATTGTGTGTAATCACAAGTGTCAGTATCAAACACCAATGTGTGTTGGACTTTGGGGCTTGCCTTCAATCTGAAGTTTCGATGCTACCTAAACTATGAAACGGAAAGGTATGGAAATAAATCTTGTTGAGTAAATGCTATATTCCAATTTGTGTTCAGGTCAGATAGTAATAGAGGGGTTGAAGCTGTTCAGACTTCGAAGAATACATTATACAGCAAGAAGGCAATTATAGTTGCTGCTGGTAGTTGGACCGGTTCTTTGATGCAAGATTTGTTTAGAAATTGGGGATTGGAGTTTCGTGTTCCTGTAAGACCCAGAAAGGTGTGTCTTTATATAGCTTGAAATGACCCAATCTTGCATGCCTCAGAATTCCTTCATTGTTTTTACAAACAATGTCATTTACCAAAATATTGGTATTTTAAGTCTCCGCACTGGCATTGCAACTGCATTTGGGACCGTATTTTGCCAGAATATAACCGCAATTTTGAGAACAACTGCAATTTAAAATTATGCGATTCACTATGCAGTTGTACTCTTTGGTTTGTGGAATCTTCTTATCTGCGTTCTTTTGAAAAAACACTTTCAACATTCAAAACTCAACTTTCCTCTAAATTTTTATTTTTTTCCCAATAACATTTCTTTTTAAAATTGTGCTAGAATTAAAAATTGAATGGTGATTCAAGCCATTAGTTTTATTCGTTTTAATATTTTGAGTTTAATTATGTCGTAGGATTTTCTGGAAATTGATTTTGACTTTGACTCAAGCATTCTGAAATGCTGCAAGGGCATCCTAGTCACTCATCTAATACATGAAATGTTTGGATGGTTGATCATAAATTCTTAGTCATGCAAATATAATACTGTCATATAATGAGTAAAATTCCTTTAAAATGGTTTGATCTGATCAAGTTATTTTGTTGTTTGATTGATTCCTACACCCTTTTATTTGTTCTTCTGTTTGGGTGTAAAAGGGTCACCTACTTGAGCTTCAGAATTTCAATTCTCTTCAATTGAACCATGGCATGATGGAGGCAGGTTATGTTGATCATCGATCTATTTCTGGTTTGGAATCATCAGACCATGGAAGGGACTTATCTGTTTCAATGACAGCAACATTAGACGCAGCAGGGAATCTTCTTATTGGTAAGCTTCTCTTTTTTGGCTATTATATATATCTCCAATAGAGATGCTTATATTGTGTCAAGTTATATGTGGGGTATTTTTTTTAACCGTGTTACTAATCTCTGGCAGAGAACCTAGTTGACTACATTTAGTTTGGTCTCCCCACCCAAGCACATTTTATCCATCCACAAGGCTCGAACCCGAGACCTTGCTTATATGTGGGGTGATTGCATATGTTGCACGTTTTTACTATTTTTTGCATTATATTTTTTATCTTTTAAAAAGTTTCCTAATCAAACAAATGTGTATTGGCAGCTGTTTTATCTCTTGTTATGCTCTATATTGGCTGAACTTATTACTTTTCCTTCATAAATAGTTTTCTTAGTTATAAACTAAGTTCATGAATTTCAGGGTTAACTTTTGCAGTTAATGCAAATGCTCTGCTCCTATTATCTTCTTGAATCATAACATTGTTTTTCATATTGCTGTTGTAAAAATAACAAAATGTATTTTCACTGTTAAAAGGGAGTAGCCGCGAATTTGTTGGGTTCAACACTGACTTGGACGAGTCTGTTATCAGTCACATATGGAAACGGGTTGGTGAATTCTTCCCTAAATTGAGAATGCTTTCCCTTTCAGACCTAAGGGCAACTAGAAAAGTCAGAATAGGACTACGACCGTACAGTGAGTCACATTATCTCTTTGCAATCTTTTCTAGCTTATCTATTTATATTGGAAAAAGCTAGAGTACAGAAACATATTTTTTACAAAATAGCCGATATTTTTATACAATAAATAGATATATACATTTCCCTTCCTCTGTGTATGGTTAGCCATTATCTTCTTCGTCAAAAGTTCGTATCGAAGTTTTTGTACTAAATATCAAAGCTGGTATATATTTTATTTTCATTTCCGAAACTATCAACATAAACAGCACGAAAAGCTACTACACGAAAGTCACGAATTTAGTGAACCATCAGATAGTGTTTTGATTTTTTGTGTTGCTTTTAATTTTATTAATCTTAAGGAAATAAAACAATCACCTCCTTTGATTCATAATCAGTTTGTTCTCTGATAGCAATTCTGTTTGCATAATGTTTCCCCTGTCAGTGCCTGATGGTAAGCCAGTGATTGGGCTTGTGCCTGGCTTGTCAAACGTGTACCTTGCGGCTGGACATGAAGGGGGTGGGCTTTCAATGGTGAGTTTTCAGATACTCCTAATTTTTTATTATTAAAAGGAGAAATAAAGGCACTTTTTTAATATATATGTTTAGGGTTTTGCAAGCAAATCTCATAAGGGCATTGGTTAAAGAATCAGTAAAAGAAAAATTTGTCTCGACTCTTTATAATACCAGTTAAATACTTGTAACATAATAAATGCATCATATTTTTATACAAATTTACCTTGTTTGATTTCATAACCAATATCCTAAGAATACTTGTTAGTATTCTCCATATGTTTAAATGACATCTATGAAAGACATTGACCTCCTCATTACACACTGACACCTCTCCTTTATTCTCTAAATTTAGAAGGGGTGTATATAATTTAATCAGACATGATGGGAGATTAGATGAGTGTCATTTCTCCGACAAATCAAGGTGGTTAATGTGTGTTAAAAAATAGAAGATGTGTGCGAGTTATTTAAGCGCACCTAAGAGGGCTTGCATCTAATTTTCTCGAAAAAAAGACTTCATATATCGCCTTAAACCATAAAATGGTAGTACACCTGCACCCGGAATGCACATTGTTTCGAGGAAATCCATTTTTTTAATTTTTTTTTAGAAGTCTTCTAATTATGGAAAAATTTGCAGGCTTTGGGGACTGCTGAAATGGTTGTTGATGTGGTGTTGAGCCGTCCAGGGAGAGTCGATAGCGCACCTTTTTCTGTGGATCGTGTTCTTTAGTAAATGTGAGCTATTCACGAGTACTGTAAGTAGTGGCCTAGGATGTGAAAGCATACATGTTCACTTGGAATTGTCATACATCAATTCTGAGTGAGTTATGTCCCTGTTGAAAGTTGTTATTTGCAGTGACTCCTTTTTCATTGAATTTGTTCATCATCTAGTCCCTTTGTTTCATTTTCTTACATTAAGCTCTTTTTCTTTTTAATAATAATCTTATGAAAGAATTGCTTGAGTATACTTGACTTTGGCACTCTTAACTATTCATCTGTTGTGCTAGCATTTAGGATCCATTTATGTAGATTTTGATTCAATTGATTTTAAATAAAATTGAATTTTTTAAAAAGTATTCAAAATCAAAATTGAAAGTGAGTTAAGGTGAATTAATTTTGTTTCGAGTATGAAAGTAGAGGATGCAAGATAGATTGGAAGACATCAAGGAAAATATTAAGAGAAGGAATGTGAAAGGTTGAAGTTAACATTGAGGTTGATTGTCTGGGATTGAACTCAAGATGTTTAGAATAATTGTAGTTGCCTTAAGGTGTGAAGTTAACTCCAACATGACAAAAATGGATTGCATGAAATTATAATAATGAATTTTTATTTCTAGCATATCAATTTATATTTGAATGTATTTTAAATAGTGAGTTTTATTATATATTTTATTCTTTATAAATAAATTAAAATTACTAAGACTAGAGACATTTGATCCTAGTGAGACACAGGTCTATTAGAAAACACAAAAGAACTTAATGGAGATACTTTATTAAAATCAAAATGACTCTAATATAATTAATATATGCTCCTTTAAGCATATTTGATCTTACCAAAGCTTCCATTTTAGTTTTACTGAACTTTTTTTACTAAAAAAAATATATGCATTCATTTAAACCGGCATAGAACAAAAGATACAAATACAAATTTAAGATTATTAAAGGTAGTCTTTGTGGAATAAAGCTTTGCAGTTTCTTTACCATCCAACTTTAGCATATGTCGCTCTTGCATACATAAATCAAAAATCATAAGTTATTAATAAATACATAAAAGAAAAGAAAAAAAAAATCAAAAGTAATAATTAAATAAATAAATAAATAAAATATATCAAAATAATAAACTTAGTTTTCCGTACCACACTGTACGAGCAATATAATGTTCATACTACTACTTATCGAGAGATGTACCATATGATTATCTAGGGAACACATGTTTCTGTTGATATACAAGTTAATCTATTTGTTGTACAACCTCCTCCTTCAATAGATCCTCATTCATTTTTCATTGACATAATACATTCAAAAAACATTTTGTCTTTAAGGTTGCACACATAATATTTTGTCGTCTTGTCCTCTGTACCATTTACCTGCTGAAAAAATATAAAATAAATCATCTAAAAAAAATCCAAAAACTTATAAATTTGCCGTAACTAATCAAAGTTTCAGAAAAATTGAGCACAGGTTTTTCTAAATGAATGCTTGTTTTGGAAAACTTGGCTTTCCTATAATGGATGAGTTTTAGAAAACTTGAGCTAAGTTTTTAGAATTTTCGAAAATTAGTGACTTACTTGCGCTTTTCGAAAATGTCTGTGGTGAAATGAATGAAAAGTTTATTTTATTGTTTATGTGGAAGGACAAAATTGGAACTTTATGTTAATGTGTGTGGAACAATGATGAATTCTTCATTTATACTTTTTTAATATTAGTATTGAATAAGCACTCAGTATCTCTAATCTAATCCTTCAAAATTTTATCAATATATTTCAAGCCCAAATAAACAGTTTAATATTAAAAGTTAATAGAAGGTGTCTTTTTAGTTCTCATATTTTCTAAAACACATGCTTAATTGCAATTTTAGTTCTCATATTTTTATTAATTCACAAAATTAATTTTTTTATTTTATAATCTAATAATTTTGGTCTCTTGTTCTGATTGTATAACTAAAATATGACGACATTATATATTTTAAATTATGTGACACGATGATATGAAATAATTTACACTCATAACATTACAATAAATCATCTAAAAAATTCAGTTTAATTTTTAAAATTATTCATTTTTATAATTTAATTAATAATATATGAATAATTAATACATTTATATGATTTTATATTACGAAATCGTAAGTCAAATTATTTATTATATGATTAACCCATAAAGAATAACACACATGCTTACTACTCAAGGTTTTTTTTTAATAACTCATTTAAAAAAAAAAAAAACTAACCAATATACTCTTGAAGTCATCATTTGTAAAGTTTATTTCCTTAAAGAAGCCTAAATTTGCAATGATGACTTCTTTAAAGATTTTTTTATTTTTTTTTTAAATTAAAGAATCTGTCTTTTGAAGAAAAACAAATCCTACGTCTAATTTTTTTTTTTAAAAGTTAAAGAAAAAATATATAATTTATTAAAATTCATTAATAAATAACAATAACACAAATTTTACAAAAGTTACGATAAAATTAATGTTGAAGGTGGTCTTCGGTACCACATTGTCGATATTTTCTCACACGTACAAGATTTTGACGACGTCTTGGTACATCACGAGTTTGTTCTTCTTCTTCCTCTTCCTTTTCATCTTCATCTTGATCTTCAACTTCTTGCTTTTGAGGATGTTGAGGAGGAAGTGATGCAGAAGAACTAATTTCACCTTGAGTCTAGTTGGATATTCGATTTAATGGAGTACATGCATTCCCAAAGCTTGGAATATATATGAAAGCATTGTTGATATATATGATTAAGTAACTGGGTAGCGGATTAAAGTGTATTATAATGAGTATTGAACGTATTATACAGTATTTCCTCTTCGTTTAATGCAAAGGATAATCGACAATTGTCTTCTTGTTGTGATTGTTGATTGCCATAATTAATTGTTTCCTCGACATGAACCCGTAGGTTTGATGTAATGTGTGGAATACATATGAGGAGGCAGTTGAGTGTCAGACGATGTTGATATATAATATTGATTTTGTTGTGTTGTATTGGACATTGTTTCTTGGAGGAAAAAAAATGGTGGATAGATTGTGGGGAAGGTTGTGGTGGATTGACATGAGAATCAACCAATTGGTTTTCTACATAAACAAATCGTTTGGAATTTTTACAAAATCAAACCATGTATTCATAACTTGGTTTAAATTCAACATTTAGAAGTTGACTATGAAGAATATGATGCTCTCGTTCATTCTATTCTTTGTTCTCATTTTCATATAATAATGTCAAATTATAGTCAACTTGTTTATACAAATCTACCTATGATATTTTTTCATGTTTATCGTTGAATGTAGAATTTCTTGCGGTAGTCCAAATTGTAGTTTCACTCAATTTGTTTGATGTATTTCTATTATGTAGAAACAAATTAGATTTAAATGTATTCCACACTCAATTGTCTTCTGAATTATCTTATCTTAGATGTTGGCAAAGCCTCTAGAGAAACTAATATATAAGAGGTTTGTTAGTAATGTTTGCATAAGAAAAAATAAAATAATAGAAATAAATTAATATTTTAATATATTACATTGTTAATGCCTATGCAATCAATTTTTGATCGATATCCAGCGATATGATAATGAAGTATATTGCCAAATTTCATACCATTTCTACTATATCTATGAAAATGAATTTGAATATTAGTAAATTAATTAACAATTTTATAAATACAATATTTACTTTCTTGTGAAAGGAAAATGAAGTTCAAAATTACTTATTGGTGCAATAAATGACATATGGTACTGTTGGGAAAAATAGCATAGAAAAATAAGTTCAAAAGAATCAAGACACAATCGCAACACAAGAATATAACGTGGAAACTCCAAAACCGGAGAAAAAACCACGGCCGCTGCCTAAACCGGCAAACAGAGAATTAACACTATGTGAAAATTGTTACAACACATAGACTTCTCTCACCCACACCCAACACCCCAATACAACCACACTCTTACAAAACAAATATTTAAACTAAGTCAGATACAAGCTTAAAGTGCTATTGCTGACTGGTGTTGGTGCATTTGAAAACAAAGGACCAAAACCCAATATATAGCCTTGACCTTCTCCTTATTCTCCCACACTAAACGATGTGGGACTTGCAATCAACCCCAACAATCTCCACCTTGATTGTAAGAGTTACAGCTTCCGCTTCCATTGTCTTACCGACAATCATACTCCACCATAAAAAGTACACTTCACTTGGAACTAAACCATCCCAAGAATTTTCTCCACTTGGAACTAAACCATTCCAAAAATTTATCCACTTGGAACTAAACCATTCCAAGAATTTTCTCATGTCGAAACCTTGCTGAAATTTATGGTGCAACTCCCATGTTGGCTTCCAGGAAGTTCTTCAGCCATCGACACATCACCACACACCTTGCATCAATGCCAACCAATGCCCGTGTGATGTTCTGAATCCGCTAGCAATAACTTGTCCTTTTTCATGGTATAGCGGAAATACCACAAGGACAAACTTTATCTTCTAGATGAGATCACCATCATCTCCCAAAACAAGGGAGACATTGCCAGCACTTGTCTCAGAGTCTTTTTCAGATTCTGCTCCACCTGGACAATTTCTCTTCACATGCCCAGACTTTCCTTTCAACGCCTTGTGTAATCCTGATTGTATAAGTACATCCTTGACTTGTACTTTCCACAAGCCAAAATTGATTCTTCCATCAAACTTCTCTATGTCAAACTTCATAACGCTTGAATAAGACATAGCAGCTGCACGCAGACTGTAAACTGTGCACCAGATAAGTTCCCAGGAAAGAGAGGTGGGTCACCACAAACACGCTTAAATACCAAGTCTTTCCTTAGCTAGAACCTCCCTAAACAGCACTTTCACAGTATCACCTTTCCCTTACCAATACCAAGGATAATTCTTTTCTGATGTGGAAAATCAGACAAAGCTGCAACCACAGAGCCTACTAAGAAAAATTATCCCACCGAACCTCCGAACCTGGAGCTCTGATGCCAGTTGTTGGGAAAAATAGCATAGAAAAATAAGTTCAAAAGAATCAAGACACAATCACAACACAAGAATATAACGTGGAAACTCCAAAACCAGAGAAAAAACCACGGCCGCTGCCTAAACCGGCAAACAGAGAATTAACACTATGTGAAAATTGTTACAACACATAGACTTCTCTCAGAGAATTAACACTATGTGAAAATTGTTACAACATATAGACTTCTCTCACCCACACCCAACACCCCAGTACAACCACACTCTTACAAAGCAAATATTTAAACTAAGTCAGATACAAGCTTAAAGTGCTATTGCTGACTGGTGCTGGTGCATTTGAAAACAAATGACCAAAACTCAATATATAGCCTTGGCCTTCTCCTTATTCTCCCACACTAAACGATGTGGGACTTGCAATCAACCCCAACAGGTACCATGCCCAAGTTTGAAGTAGATGTGAACATCCACCGATCGACATAATATCGAGTTCAAATGGATGACACAATTCTCTATAAAGTGTTGTCAAACACACTGAACTCCAACTATATTCTTATGTCTCTCGTAAATCTCTCAACAAATGCAACTACATAATGTATACTATGTTGTGGGATTTGTCAGAGATTAATATATCACCAATTATCCTAAAATGTAAGCTTTACAATGTATAATAATTTCTCCGACTGACGATTTTATAATTAACATTGAAAATATTTTCTCTCAACCATTTTAATTTTATAAAATTCCTCTTTATTTGAGATTTAGGTGGCATGACTCCTAAAAAATCATTTGTACGTGAGTCCATAGTTATTCCAGTAACTGTTTTACCCCTAACACGAAAGCTAAGTAGTAGTGTAATATCTTCTAATGTTACGGTACATTCACCCTTGGAATATGAAACATGTGGGTTTCAAGTCTCCATCTTTCAACTAAAACAGTAATAAGTGAATTGTCTATTTTATAGCTTTCTATTTGTGATACGTTATGAGCCCAACTTGATTCAATAATGAAATTATTAAAAAAATTGGTGCAATGTGTTCTATGGCTAAGTGATCTTAAATTTTGAGATTAATTTTGTAAAATATATAACCAATGATTAAACATATATTTGAAGAGATTAGAAAGAAATGAATCATATATTTGAAGGGATTATAATGAAAGTATATTTTAGAATAAAACTTAGTATAAAATCTATAAGAAAAGATTAAAAATATAACATAAAATATTATATTGCTTATAAAATTTTGAATATATTGTAGCGATGATTTTTGATTTTCATCATTCTATAACAAAGCCATTTAAATGACAATAAAAGTGTGATTAAGAGCAAAGAAGAAATATGTATATTTGAAGAGTGAAAGAGTAAAATTTTGGTTAGTGGAGAACGATCATAAACTTGGTCTATTAATAGAGTTTCAATTATGGTTGAGTTAGTAGTTAAAGAAGTAATAAAATTTTATCTGTCAAACGAATAAACGTAACAAAAAGCTCAATTGGCCCAATTTCATAAATCCATACTCATTCAAGCATCACCAAATCATCTTTTGGAATAAAGATTTTCCAAAGGTACATCAAAATCACCTTTTGGAATGGCGATTTCCAGAGAATCTATAACAAAGTTGCCTTTTGAAATAACGATTTTCCAAAGTTGGTAACACGAAGTCACCCTTGGAAAGGTGATTTGCCAAAAAGTCCAAAAAAAGAATTTTTGTGTGTGCATGCATTCTTAGAACTATTAATACATTGACATAATGAATGATTTTATAATCTTATTAATACATAACTATCTTCCTTATATTATTTTCTTTACATTTGTTCATAATTTTTTAAATTATATCAATGGTAAATATTTCAAAAATGAGGAGAAAAAAGGTATTCGAATTCATTCTAGATGCAACCTTACTTGCTTGAAGAAAAGTTGAAGTTAGAAAATAACACAAGGGAATGTAATATAATTTTTCTTCACCTTGTCACATTTGGCCAATGTCTAGTTCATTATGAATTGTTAAATTTTGAAGACGACGAAGATGTTGAACTCATGTTTCAGTTCATAAACTGTGGTCGCTACTCGATTTTATCGAGTTATGTCACGGTTGAGGATGGTCATCCGTTATCAGACGTTGGTCAATCATCATCCTCAACCTGAATACAATTTTCAAACACAAAACACTCATTCTTTACAAATCTATGAATCTTACGAACCTGAACCATATCGACTTGAACCATACCAACCCGAACCATACTTTGACCAAGTCGAAACATATGAACCTGAATTGTATTTTCTACTACATGATGTAGACCATTATGACCAAGAAGAAATAAGTGAGGAGAGTGAAGAAGAAACATACTTTGACGAGGAAGACGATGAAGATAGCCTAGAGCTAGAACCTCATCCCATTGCAACAACATACGACCCACCATTCCATATACGTACCTAAACTTGGATTATGTTGACCAATTCACCGAATTTGATATGCCTTATAATGAACCACCTCCATTAGATGCATCTCTTGAAATCAAAATGAAGTTTAGCAACAAACCAAATTGTCAACTTAAAATTAAGCATTTCCACGTAAATCATGATGGCAAATCCAAAGGCTTTAAGATGGGTCGATAATATCCCACCAGAATAATGGAATATGGCGTATTCTCAAGGTCGACGATGGGGACACATGACAACAAACATTATCGAGTCAATAAACGCAGTGCTCAAAGGTACAAACAATTTACCAATCACTATTTTGGTCTAATCAATTTACTATATATTGAGAGTTTTATATGCATAAAGGGAACAACCACATCGGACATCAATATAGCTTCTAGTTGAGTATACATCAATGATTGCATGGAAAAGATTAAATATGAAGTTAGTAAGTCTACCAAAATTATTATTCTTTCATGGTGCATGAAACAGTAAACCCAAGAAAGGTGCGACCAATTGGTGATTTCAAAATCATCCTTCAAAGAAAATTGTGTGAATGTGAAGATTTCAGGCTATACAGGTGCCTTGTTCACATCCCATAGTTGCATGTTCTTACGTTTATCAAAATTATTAAATGCATCTGTCAAATATGTACAAGATTGTTAATGTGTTCAACATCTACAAACAAAAGTTTCCACCTATACCTAGTGAAAGATATTATCCCACATATGAAGGTGAAACAATCTATCACAATTATGAAATATGGAGAATTAAAAAAAGTCGTCCAAATAGTATCCATATTAGAACTAAAATTAACGTCAAAGAAAAAATGTCTGCAGACTCGTCGAATAAGTGGTCATACTCGAAAACATTATCTAAATGTTACGAACAACTCTAGCCAATCTACTTCATTTTTGTAAAATTTGTGTTGTTGGTTTTTATGAATGAATTTTAATGAATTATATATATATTTCATTAACTTAAAAAAATGGATATAAAAAGTCCATTTTTCAAAAGGAGACTTCTTTAATTAAAAAGAAAAAAACAAATCCGTAAGGAAGTCATATTTGTGAACTTGGCTTATTTGAATAAGTTGTATTTATAAATGACGACTTTTAACTAAGTAAAAGAAATGGTAATTTGATATATAATTTTCAAAATAGAGTATATGACACACCTCGTGTCAGTAAAAAAAACAATAATAATAATAATAATAATAATAATAATAATAATAATAATAATAATAATAATAAATAACTACCCCACCCACACCCACTCTCTTTCTATATCACTCATATCCACCTCATTTTTTTCCCCCTCACATTTTCTCCTCTTCTTCTCCTTTTTCTTCTCTCCCTCGCCAAGACAACCCCCTCCCCATTTTTTTTGATTTGTTTTTTTTTTTCTTCTTTCTTTCTTTCTCGTTGCTTCTTCTCACTCCAAGATACTTAAACTCTCAACCCTTAGAAGGAATATAACATCTCCAAGAACATAATTTCTCATACTCCTACAAATTCTCTTGGTTAGAATTTATAATTTCTCACTCCAAGATACATAATTTCTCATCGTCATATATTTTTATAATGTTATAATTATTATTTTACTCGTTTTCTATGTTAAAGTATTTATATAAAAATTTGGGGAACACAACTTTTAAAATTTATCTCGATTTCGTCATTTATTTATTTTAATGGTCTTTGTTATATAATATGTTATTAGTTTGATTTATGTATGAGTTAAAAGTATTTAAATATTGAATTGTTATGCAATTGAATATTTCCATGAATTATGACAAAATGAGAGATTATATTAAATAGCTGTTTTAGGAAATCATTGTTATAACTATTAAATTGTTAACAACATTAGGTGCACCGAGTTACCTCGTTTTGATTAGAGAGAGTTACCTGTTAGACGAAGGTGTCCTTATGTGAAATGTCATCCATATGAGGAGAGAACTATCAATGAGATGTAAGCTCCCTAATTGATACGTGATGATGTGTTGCGGAATTGAGAGGAAGGGGCTATCTGTTAGATGGAGCCACCCTTAAGGGAAATGTCACCCTTAGGAGGAAATGGTTGTCAATGAGATGAAGCTGCCTCTTGGTTCTCAAGAATTTATATTTTTACTTGTTTGATTTTAAAGTTGTTCATTTCGATTTCGCTTTGTTATTAATTGAATTTTTAATATTTCTATCTTAACAACTAAATTATAAGTTTAATAATTTTATTATGTATATATCATAATCGCCACAAGATTGTAAAATAATTATTCGTGCATTTTTTGTGTGTTTCTCTTCTAGTTGAGGGTGATTGTTGTCTCTTCGCTAAGTCTTTGTGACTTATCCCTTCATGTTGTTTATATTTTTCAGATTCACAGGAAACTGAGTAGCAAACTCTTAGTAGATTCAAGTCTCAATCATATTTATTTTGGTAGACCTCTTTGATTGGTGATCTTTTTTTGTAAAGTTAGGTGAGTCGTAATGTATTTTGCAACTATTAGGAGTATAACTTGTGTACCGGTCACGATGTTTAGTTTTTCGGTCGTGACAATATATTTAGATTTTTTTAATTGAATTATTAAAATAAAACAACACTCACGAGATTAAAAATTAAATAACTACGTGAGGTAGTGTAGAATGTAAAAAATAAGGTATATTTAACATTGTCAGTCACTATTTTTTTTCTTTTTGTATACATGTCTCTTTGATAATTGTTAATCGAGACCTAACCCTCAATAAAGAATAAAAAACAAATAGTAGTGAATCTGTGCGAAAATTCCAATTTTCACAAGTCCAACCCATTTCGCTTCCCAATCGATATAGGTAACAATATTGCTACCCACACCCCTCAATTTTTTTCACAAAAACAAAATGCCCTTGCCTATTTATAATATTCTTTAAACCCCATTTATCCCTTCATCACCATTCTTAACCTCATAACTCACATATCACAAAATCATCCATAACTCACCTATCACAACTCATAATCATTTAAAACTCATCTCACTCACTCATAACTTACACTCCATTAGTCTTCTCTTCACATTATCGTTAAAGTGACCCAACAAGGTATGATTGTTGATCTATTTTTTGAAATTTTTTCTTCGGAATTTGGGGATTTTACGTGAATCGAGTTCGTGTTCATTATTAAATTTAAGAAATTCCAAGCAATACGTGAATTCAGTCCGTGCAAGACGATGTGATTTAAGATTGCGTAGTCAATTGAGTTTAAGAATTTACAGGCAGTACGTGAATTGAATTCACGAACTCCTACATGAACTCAATTCACGTACACTTACGTGAACTCGTTCAAGTAAATGTACGTAAATTCAATTAACATATAAGTTATCTCAGTGAAGTATGTGAGAATCACGTGAACTGAGTTCACGTAAGTTTACTTAAATTGAGTTCATGTAACCGTTCGTGAATTGAGTTCATGTAGGCATTTGTGAATTTAGTTCATGTAAACAGTCATGATCTCAAATTAGTTTGCATATTTTTGAATTTTAAATATGTTAATTTTTGGATGCAGATGAATGGACCAAAGGGAGACAACATTGACAAAATATATAAATGTTTGGAACCTAATTTTGAGGAAATGTATGTTGGTTTAGAACGTGATTTTGACAAAATGTATGATGGTTTGGAACCTGATTTTGATGCAATGAATGATATTATTGAACCTGAAATTGAAGACGCTATGGATGACGACGTTGAACCTATCATGGTTGATTTGACTTATGTGTTTACCACATGCATGATATTTGGTAGGCGAGATGATTTATTAATATGGGCTAAAAATGTTGGAAGGAAAACGGAATTGTCGTTGTCATTTTTAGGTCTGAAACTACGACAATGTGACCAAGAACAAAAATGAAATTAATTATTGATTGTGAAAAGGTGTCATATGCCTATAAACCGTTCTGGTATGATGCATACTAGAGATTACCATAGAGGTAAGCAAGAGCAACATCATCCCATGCATATCCCCCACATGAGTTGAGATATCAGAAGGCACCCTTGTCGTTGAAAATGGTGCAACCAACCAAAAATAAAAGAAATATCCTTGTAGCCATCTGCCAATGCTGGTCACGACAACGTTGATTTTATATTTCAAGTAACCAATAAATCGAATTGTGGTTGTCCACATGACATTAAACCCAACATAAGCAACAACTGCAGTAGCTCTGAGAAGTTTAAACAATATATCTGCATCGTCAACCTTGTTAAATTAACACTGAAGATTACCCCAATGATGGACATATGCATAAGATAGGATACATCATTCAGAGTAATCGTCATCTCCCCAACTGGAAGATAGAAGTTGTTGGTGTCTCGATGCCATCTCTCTATGAAAAAAAAATGATCCTTTTGTCGATCATTTTGTAACTACATTTTAGCAACAAATATAATCCTGAGCTTTTAACCAATTGCTCAACCTCTTGAAGTTCAATAACAACTTTTTTTTAATTTTTTTTCCATTGCTAAACACCTTTAATTCCCCACGATCTTGAAATAAATTAAGCGAAAAAATATAAGTTAAAACACATTATGAAAACAACTATAAAAATTTAATATGATTGACAAAATTACCTTGCCGTCCCAAAATCGAGTCGCCACATGATCACTGAATGTCCTAAGGACAAACTTGTCAAACGACCCACCAAGATATCCATCAGTTTGTGGAGGTTCATTTGTGTGCTCTGGTTGGGCCTCTTTGTTGCTCTTCCTGTTGGGTTTCCTGTTGGACCACTTTTTGTGATTGGTGTTGCTATAATCGATGTTGTTCTCGTCGTCCCCGCCTCTCTGATTGCACTTCCTACTGCTCATCAACACGCTAAGCCCATGCATAAGCGGTTGGTCTAATACGACAATCCTCATCATTGGAAGTGCCTTCATTAGCAGTATCATTAATTATAACTTGACATGCTCTGTTAGTAAATATAGTGCGCACCATATATGTAAAATCATATCATAATCAAAGTTAGCAAGTCCAGATACCTACATCAATTGAGTTCACGTATGTGAACTCAGTAACCCTAGAAACATACGCAAACTGAGTTTACGTACGTGAACTCAACAACCCCATAAACGTACGTGAACTGAGTCCACGTACGTGAACTTAGTTTGCGTACATTAACTGAGTGTGAATTGAGTTTGCATACGCAAACTGAGTTCACGTACGTAAACTCAGTTCATGTACGTTTATGGGCTTAGGGTATGAACTCAAATTCAGAAAAACCTAACAAGATTACATTTAGGTTTTGCTACGAAATCAACAACAACAACAACAACAATATTGATGAAGATGATGTATACCTGATGTAAATGAACTACAATAAGGATGATTGAAGATGTTGGTAAAGATGAAGAAGAAGATAATGAGTTTGTGAGATAGAAGATGAAAATGAAGATTAAAAGAGATTAGGATTAAAAATTTAATGAATAAATAAGGACATTTTAAATAATTTGTTTTTTAAAGAAAATTGAGGGATGTAGATTATATAAAAGATGTGTGGATAACAAAAATATAGTTAAGTGTACATTTGCCCTGTATTTATTTCTCCTTTTTAAATACATTATAGAAAACTAAAATTCAATAATACCATCAAAAGTTAGAATTAGTAAAAAAAAAATAAAAAAAATAAAAAATTGAGTTAGATGGGTGAACACAGCTTTATCACTCATGCTTGGCCAATATCAGTCAAGGGATTAAATTATCCTGTAAAGAAAAGAGATTAAATTAAAAGGTAAAGAAAGCAGAAAGTAAAAGAGGGAGGTGTATTGTTCGATGCGAAGAAAAGAGGGAGGTGTATTTAACAATGCCTCAATTAAAATAAAAAATCAATTGAAGTGAACCCATACCGTGCGACTGTGGGTGAACGAACCCTCGGAAGAATCCAAAAACATAACAATTTCATTTTCATTTTCATTTCATAAAATTTCAATCCCAAACCAAAACAGTTTGCAACAACCATGGCGTTATCAAATCTCCGAAGACTAACCACCCAAACCAAAAGCCACCTCTCCTCCCTTTCCTACCTAACTCAATCCCCAATCTCCCGCCTCACTTCAACCCAAAAAGTCTCCGACCGTATCGTCCGCCTCTCCGCAATCGACTTCGAAGGCAAAAAACATGAAGTCCTGGGCATGACGGGCCAATCCCTCTTGAGAGCCCTAGTCAACACGGGGTTAATCGACCCTGATTCTCACCGTCTCGAAGAGATCGACGCTTGTTCAGCTCATTGCGAAATCAACATCGCTCAAGAATGGCTTGATAAGCTTCCACCTATGACATACGACGAAGAATATATTCTTACACATAATTCCAGAGCTAGGGTTCTTAATAAGCATTCCAGACTTGGTTGTCAGGTTCTTCTTAATCACGATCTTCAAGGTATGGTTGTTGCACTCCCTGAACCCAAACCATGGGACACTTCCTAGGTCTTTTTTTTTTTGGTTTGTTTATGTTTTGTTGCTGAATAATGTGGTTGACTCAAAGTGGTGAACTTATTGAACCTTATTGTTATGTTTTTTATTTTTTTGAATTCGCAACAGACTTTTTGTGATTTGAACTATTGTGCCGGTAATTGGCAATGGATGTTATTAATAACTATTTGAAAATGTTTATTTCTGTTATCAGTAGCCATTTAGATCGGTGCCATTGCATCGTTGGTATAGCCAATGTTCTCTAATAGCGGCTATAGCAGCAATATATCATTGTAGTATAGTTGAGTTTGAATGAATCGCCATTCTATGCTACACTATTAGTGTAAAGTGATGTCAATAGAGGATATAGCTTAGTGGAATTTGAACAATTTACTATTGTTTTGTGATATGCAATGTTGTCAAACAGTGGCTATGCCGTTATTTTTTGTGATCTGTGATTGACAACAGTGGCTATAACATATTTGGTTTGGTATGTTCTGACTCCCTTCCCCCTAAACTTTTTCAAGTAATTAAAAAAATATATGGACATATGGAGTTTCTTAAGGCAAATGTGCCTTTGCAATGGGAATCCAGTCATACCCTTGTGAATTTCAAGCCACAGGGTATTTTTAGGAGGTAATTGGAGTTGTTTTTTTTTTCTTAAACCTATTTGCAATGTAGGGTCAATGTTGATTGATTGTAAGGGTAGTTGTTCGGATTACTGTATCGTTCACCTTGGAATCTTGTTAACTGCTCTTTGGGTTAATCATTTGGTGTATGTTATCAGTCACTGTTTTTGTGGGAAAATGGGTAGAACTGTATAAGGCTCATTGCTGGTTCAATGCAGCCATGTGAGCTAAACAGATTATCCCTAACCTTGATGATTAACATTTTGGCTGGAGAAATGCAGTAGCACAATGTGTATACATATATTTGACCATAAATTCAAAACTTAAGTACTTCTAGGAGAATGGAGAAGCTTTCAAACAGGAAATTTCCACAGTTTCATATTTTTACTTTGAAAGTTTAAAATTGCAATTGATATTGAAGTACCAAGCCTTAACATAAATAAAGTTGTGCTCATTTTCACCACGAGAGAAGGAGAACCTTGTGTTAAAATGAAATAGCATTGAAGACTTTAAATTACAGGGAACCAAATAATCTCTCTTTTGACAGATTATTTGAAACAACAATCGATGATTGTGTTGTTTAAAATCCTTCTTTGCTTTCAGTTTGGAAACTTGAATGATTAAGTAGATTAGGGGAAATATGAAGCTAAGATGCAGAAATATTTGATAAAGAAAATTTGAGGTGTGCTTGTGCTTTTATTTTATATTAATAATTTAAGAAGTTTTTTGTTTCAGCTGTAAGGTGACTATATTCTGGGGATATTAGGATGTGTTCTATGTCCAGATCTCAACCTAATAAAGCTTAGTATGCTTCAACCTACTTGAAAGAAATTATATTTTCAATTTAAGATTTTAATATAGAAGTTATTGGTTTTGAAAATACGCATATGAATCTTGGATTACTTTCTCTAACATATACGAAGTGTTTCAAGTCAATTGAACATATTAACTGGAAGAACAACATTCTTGGGTAATGGATTTTATCAAATCTTCATGGAAATTTCATTCTTCGGGGTATAATGATAATTGAATTTAGTAATGATGTTATAATCACAATTGATGTTATTTACTAGCTGGATCAGGATGCAAACTAACATTGGTTATGTATCCTATCTGTAGTTGAAGGAACTTTACCTTCCTCTCAATGTTTAAAATATCATTAAGTGAATGTAGTACTAAATCGGTGTTGGAATATGATGCTTACATGGCAGATCGTTCTGTGAAATGCACAAGCGCCAAGTTAGTCATTCTATAGTGGTTAGATACTAATGTCACTGATAATTGGTAGGGGGTTCTGCTTGGTCCTGGGTTTGCTGCTTATTCCCTGTTAATGTCTGATTTGAGTTAGCCCTTTAATTCTCTAGATTTTAAGTTCAATTTCAGTTGTTTTGGCTTTTCTTAGTTCTAACAAAGGGCACTTTACCTATCTGCGTCCTTTACATGCCAATAAATTGCACAAGAGTGTATTTAGCTGTGTGATTGCTCAGCTTTCTATGTGCATTAGGCTGATCTGATAGGTTAGTGAACCTATTCAAACATCTGGCATAAGTTTTCTGTCATTTCTGTTCATAGATTATAGTAATTAGTTTCAACTTCATTTGACAGGAGAATACTGATGTTTCAGATAGAGTCCTTTGCTCTAATCCAGCTCGTAAAACTAGATACTAAAGCTAATAACTAAATATGAGAGATTTGTGTGATGATTTATTAGACTGCCTAAGGAAGATATATATTTTTTAACATGAGCCAGATTTAGGGTGCCTGCAATAAGTTGCCATTGAAAGACATTTCTCCATCTACTGCATTTGAATCAGAGTTCAGAGGTGCGACAGGTTGTGCTGTAATCGTATAAGAAAATCAATTTGATGGCATTGTAATTTGTTCAATGTAGTTTGTGCCGGGCATTATAACACATGATATATGACAATCAGGGAAATATATAGGGTGTAAATAAATTGGTTTGGTTTGGTTTTAGGTTAAAAGATGAAATGGTAAGGTAAATGTTACATACACCACATTGTTATCAACTGCCCCACCTTTATATTTCCACCCAAAAAAATATCCCCTACTTTTTCCTATCCTCCGACCACACCCACATCCTAATCTCTGCTCCTGCCTCCCTCTTTCCACATGTGATTATTTATGGCGTGTTTATATTCAGGGTCATATGTAGGTGGAAAGTTAAATGCATGTTTTTCATTTAGAGTGCATGGACATGCACTCTTACTATAAAAGAGTTTACCTTATAAGAGAAAAACTTAAAGGTCTATTTTGGAGTTTATCTTTGAACGAAAGAAAAAAAAAAAGGAGGAAATGGAAAGGAAAAGAAGGATAGTTCTCCAACTTGAATAGAAGATCTATTTTATTCGTAATACAAAATTCGCATAATATGGGAAAACTTAAAAGACTAATTTGGTATACCTCCTAACTTAAAGGATTAATTTGGTTTCTATTTACAAGTCATATTAAGTCCTATAAGAGAATTTAAAGAATCAATTAGAGAAAATTTTTAAAAAAATCAATAAAGAAGTCAAACTTAAAAGATCACATATTTTTGCTTATATTCTTCACAAGCATAACTAAATTCATGTACAGTTGTCAAGAAAAAATAAATAAATACACGCACAATTGTCAAGAAAAAAATGAATACACGAAAAAGTAGTAAGAATGTCGTACAAATGCAATAAGATGTTACTGAAACATATGTTTCTTCATTCTTTTATGAAGTTTTCTCACATTTAAACTTGTGTATGAATAGAGATATCAAAATAGTCTACTTGTTCCATTGGGTTAGTCCAAATGAATAGTAAGATTTGTAGACCAAGACAAAGGTCTGAATTAAATATGAACTACAAATTTAGTGTTTGATCCCAACTCTATATGGGTTACTAACTTTTAAATTTTTTAAAAAAATATTATGATCCATATTAAAAACTTAGACCTAAACATGCGCTTTAATTCGCAAAGTTAAAAATTATGCTACCAATAATTTAGAATTAATATTTTGAAGTGAAAATAAAAAATAAATCTTGTCAAAGAATAAAAATTACTATTCCATCATTCATCGAAAATATTTAATATTTTAAATAAATATTTAATAGTTGCATGTATATATCTATATAAAAATTAAGTTCAATATATATTTAAGTATTCTTAACATAACAAAACTTAATAAATAAATTTAGCACGTGCGCTATATATAATTTAACATTAACTGTTTTTTATTAATTTTATTTGCCAGTATTTAATTGTTAATAAATAAAATGACTAAAATGACAAAAGTATTGATATTTTTATTAATAATTTTTGCAGTTAATAATTAATCATGTTGAAATTCAAAATTTAGATGAAAATTTTATTAATACAAACTTATGCAGACAACCCAAAACCCGATTGTATTAGTCTCGATACGTAGTACAAGTGCGATACAATAAGATAGAGTTACACATATTTAAGTTTTTTAAAATTTAGAATACAATACAGGATTAGATACGTTGACCAATAAATAAAGAGTTATTGATTATTTTTCATTAATATATAATCCACATTCACGCGGTTGATATAGATAATCGTCTGATTTTAATTCAAGATTCAGAGTTAAGTTTAATATTTTAAATTATAAAATAAAGTAAAATCATTTTTTTTTTTACCATTGGATAAAAAATTAATGTTAACTACAGTGAATCTATGGAAAAACCAATGAAGTGACTCTAAATTCGTGCAAAAGCTGAAAAGAAGTCACGTGTCCTAAATTCTGCTGTCCTAATCCATTCCGTCCCCATTTGCCTTACTTTCCTTGCGTACCTTTTGAAACTTTGAAACAAACCCGGAAAGCAATTAAACAAACCACCTAAAAAGCAACACATCTGAAAAACGAAACTCTTCTGTAAGCAACTATTACTCTCAAAACAACAACCCAAAACCTTATTCAACTTCACACATCACATTGATTCCATGGACGAGTAAGTATCTCTCCTTCTTTGATCATAGCTTCTATTTATATTTAATTTAATAAATATTTAATCAATTACAGATCTTACATTACCAGATTAGAGCTATCTCCCAAGGAATATTACCCAAACCAACAAAACGGCACCACACGAACGTCGTCTATGTCATCCTCCTCAACAACAAGCGTCCACGTAACAGCCCTTGACGGACTAGTAAACGTCAACTCCCTTTTCACAATCGCCGTATTCGTCGGCCTCTCGTTAACAACACCTGGCCAACGCAGCCTTGAAAATCGTTCCTCATGCGATGCTGGTGTCGACGTGGCAAAGAAGCTTCTAGTCTTCGAAGTAGTTTCATTCAGTTTCTTCCTCTTTTCTTCATTAGTAGCACAAGGTCTCAAACTTGCTCTCAATCTTTTGAACAGTAAGGATGTTGATGAGGCTTTTCGAGCCCATATTAATCTTAAGGCACTTAGGCTTGGGATGTTGGGCTCCGCATTGGGCTCTGTTATGGGCTGCTTGTTTCTTATGCTTTCGATGGTGAATGTTATTGAGATCAGGTTGGGGATGTTGTCTTGTGGGAGTAAATCTGCTGCTCATGCTGTTACTGTTATGGTTATTTTGGTTTCTTCTGCTCTTTTGCTTTATATCTCTACTGCTATTTATGCTTTTACTCACTGATATTTTACATTGAACTTTCATTTCTTTGTATGTTGTTTTGTCAGATCAAATGCTTGTCATTGCATATTTCTCTTCTTTTAATGGCAGATAATTTATTTTGTGTTTCTTCCTTTTGATTGAACTTGAGATTCATTTCAATGTGGCTGGATTGAGTTTAGGCATGGTTTTAATGTTGCAGATGTGTACCTCTAAAACTTTTATGTTGTGCTTGCAATTGCGGTTGCAGGTGTGTACCGCAATTTAGAACTACGTTTTAAGGTATTGAGTTGCCGCCAATTGTTTAGGTGATTTGCAATTTGGTTTGGCTGGATTTTATTGGTGAGGTCTAGATCTATGTAGCAATCAATATTTCAAATTGAAAGTGTGTCGAGAGTCCAGCAGATGTCGGTGTCCGAGAGTCCAGCAGATGTCGGTGTCCGAAGGTGACACGACATTGGCACGTGTGATTACATACAATCATGTCTATGTTTGCAAGTTAGTACTAGTGTTTGCATGTCGTGTCTGTGTCATGTTTGTTGTTCGTGTCTGTTTCAGTGCTTCATATGTCTATTAATTATATTGTGGTTGATTGGTGGTGGTGTATGATTTTCTTGTGGAAGGAGCAAGAGAAGTTCTTTTGAGACTCTGTATATGTCGATGGAACTTGTTTTAACTGAACTGAACTTTGTAACTTTGGAGTTGGTGCTGGATTTCATCTGAGTATTTTCTCCCAGTTAGAAGATTTATTTTTGTATGCTGAGCAAGTATTTGAGGAGTAGATTTTTGCTACTAGTAAGTTTTTGAAATGTTTGATAGCAGAGGATTCAGGTTTTAAGTTCACGATGCAGATCTTAGAGATTATGGATAGTTTCACACTTAAAATGCAGTTGCAAACAGCTCGCAGATGTTGATAATGTGGCTGTTACTGCAATTGATATTGCAAATTGAAACATAAAAAATTCAATGGACTGGATTCAATTTTATGAACGGAAGTAAGTTTTTGTTTGCTTCTTACTTCTTTGGTTTACTGAACTGCATAGGTGAAAGATATTGCTGTGTTGTTTGGGACTATTGGATTCTCTAATTCTCTTGATTAAGAAAATGTGGCACACATTTACTGAAAGATAATTGTCTTACCTAACACTCAGTGTGTCTAGAAATCTTAATTCATTTTAGTTTAGTTAGCAGGAGAAGTTTAACTTAGAATTAGCACTGCAGTTGATAAAATGGTTTTTTTACTTTCTTAATGAAGACCACAAAAGGGAAAATTGATAAACCTAAACGGGGCTTACTTTGACCAATTTGAGGTTCTGGTCAAATCTGCAGTTGCAGGAACTACAAGTTACTGAATTTGGAATCATTTGCATTATGGATTTCAATTAATATACTATATGGTTTAGTTTGGTGGCTGAGAATTTGAACTTCGATGGATGTTGATTTTCCATGGTGAGCAAGATTATAAATTTTCGTTGTCATAGTGGAATTGGATGTGCTTGCCTCACAATCTTTGATATATCACTTAAAATTGCAGATATATGGTTGACGTAGATGTAGATGTATTTATAGTCCTAGAGACCCTTAAAGCCTTAATGATGCAGTTGTGATTAGGATTTCTGAATGCAATTTAAGATCAGTTCTTTTGAGGAAATTACTGGATAGAATTAACAAACTTATGTATATCTTGCTGGGAATATTATTTGGGTTTTGACTAGTTAGCTGCTGATTTAAAGTTTTGTTGGTTATGTGATTGTATGTAGATTCAATATCAGATCAAATGTTGTTTTTCCATCCAGTTCGTGCTAAAAAGTATTGGAGTGACTTACAGATACAATATATTAGGTAACAAAAGGAGTTGTTTGTACGACAATACATGTAGGCAAAGGGTTGGTTAAGGTATTGAAAATGAATTTGTGTTGCTCAAATTCTCAAGGATGTTTTTGGTGGGGACATTGAGGTTTAAATTATTAGTCAATCATAACACAATTTAAGAAACAATGATCATACCATTTGTTTATTTCTTACTTCGTTTTCTTGGAGATTTAATATATTGCAATTTACTGTCTTCTTTCGTTTTTTTCTTTGATTTTAGCCTAGTTGGCTAGTAAACTTGAACATCAATCGTCACGTTTAGGTGATTGGCTGAGGGAAGAACTTGGTCAAAACCTTTGAGTTAAAGCCACTGAAGCTTTGTTAATTGTGAGTTTGGAGGGATGGGAGGGCTTTGAAAAAAAGGAAGGAGAAAATATATAGAATGAAGAGCTTTGAGATAAGAGAGTTTTGAGGGATTTGTTATAAAATTCTCCTATTTTGGGGTAACTTCATAATTATATTGGAGGAGAATTTCGAAGGATTTAGACAAATTCTTGAAATTATTTAATACTCTGTAAATTAAAAATATATTAATTATAAGTATTGTTCTCCTACTATTTACAGAATCACTATTTTAAAAAATGTAAATTTTTTTCTTTTTATCCTCTATTTTATGCTCCTCAAAAGGTCTCTTTTTCCCTTCAAATTTCCAAAAGTCTAAGAATGTATTTAGATGAAAGAATTTTTTTAAGGAATGTAACTTTTTAAGATAATTCAAATTCTTTGTTGCAAATCATCTTATTAGAATAATAAATTTAGAGAATTTTCATAATAAAAGAATTTCATGAGGTATTCTGTTAAATTTAGATACTTTTAAATATCACATAAAAACTTATAATTTTAAATTTTCTTTTTTACTTTATAATATATGAATTATGAAATTGTCGCTATAATTTTTTAAAATTTATAATTTGGCTCTATGTTTCAAAATTTGCATGTTAATTTAAATACTTTAATTTTTTGCAATTGGTTCCTAAATATTTTCAAATTTTTCAATGTGGTGCCTGCAAATTTGTAAAATAGTCCCTCAATTTTTCCTAATATTCATTATGGCCTAAATTTAATTTTAATTTTAATCCCAATTTTTTTAAAATTTATAAAAATAGTTCAACTTTAAATAAATAATTGTTCAATCTAAACAAATTTTTATAAATGAAAAAAATGTAATTGAAGTATTTGAATTGTGTAGAATTTTAAATTTCATAGAATTTTCAATTACTCCATCCAAACAAACAAATTCTAAGAATACGTTTAGAAGTTGAGTTTTGAAAGACAAAGTTTATATTTTGTTATATATTTAAGATTTTAGATAAATGGAAAGAATAATATGATAGATAATTATATAACATCTCAATTCTATTTAATTTATTTAAAAAAATATATTTTATAACTTCCTTAATTTAAAAAAAACAAAAACAAAAAAGGAAACCATATTTTTTCCTCCAAAACTCATCTTCCAAACATGCTTTAAATGTCTACAATAAGGATTTTACAATATTCACAATAGACATCAATTTTCAATATATATATATATAATCAATTCAAAATATATAGCGCCTTAATCTCATTTCTCACAATATTATTCTTATTCTACCAAGAACCTTTGTTAGTAGGAGTTTTGTAATATGTATTGCAGTGAAAGTATATATCAAAGTTTTAGATTAGTCAGGTAGTATTAATAATAAAGATGTAGAAAACAATTTATACCATAAC
>JBBPBS010000549.1:400346-422865 GCA_037974835.1 Cicer judaicum | reverse complement strand
TAAACAAAAAATTTATTATTTTATAGCGATGAAATATTTGTATATACAATAGTTGAAGATGAGAATTTAAATTATAGTTTTTTTTTTGTTTTTTTTTCCATCCTTGTAATTTATAGTTTTTATTTGCCTTTGATGTATATAATTATGTTTTATTTTGATTTTAGTCTCTGCCATATGAAGTTTTGAGTTTAAATATGACTGTTACACATAACTTTATTGTTCAACTCGCTTTTATTTAAACATATTCAAATATAAATCACTTTACATTCAACTCACTCACTTTTACTGAAATCAATTTTATAAAATCAACGTATATATGTTTATAGTTGTCGCATAACCAAACAACAAAGTATGTAAAATAGGAATTTAATTCCTTTAAGGTGAATAATTAATAAAATAAGTAATGGATGATTGAAATTGTAATCACTCATGATTAATTATGTATGTGCATTTTATATTATTCATTGATCTATTCATCAAATATTAATATTATTCACTTTATTCGTTCACTTTAGAGTAACTTGATCTATAAAATATGAATATAATTTTTCTAAAATGTAAAATTGATAAAATAAATATATAAAAGGGAATTCTAATATGAATTGTATAATTCAAATGGTAAAATTATTTGTTTTGACCAATACCGTAACTTGTGATGTCATGTCAGCTTGCACAGTATATGTGCACGTAGTCTACAGCACCATGTCATATTTACTTATAATTGCATCGTATTCCTTATTCCTATTTAAAATATTGTTTTCCAATTATTATTAAAATTAAAAATAAAATGAAATATAAAATTAATAAAGAGAAAGTTATTATTATTAGTAAAAAATAAAGCTATTTGTTTTCGTTTCCCTATCATGACCTTCTTCAACTTTTTGTTCTATAAAAAAGCTATTCTTCAATTTGATAACAATTTTGTTGTTTTTCATTTATCCTTATCTTATTCACTTTTTATAGGGGTCTTTTCTATTGAGGCAAAATTTATAATTAATATTTTAAAGATTATCAAACAATCAATTAAATTATTAATTATAATTATGATCACTTTATCATTTAATTTATGTTTTTTAGTGAATTATTCAAAGATAGAAAATCAAGCATAAGCTTGCATATGCATGCAAAGATCACACTCATTTTTCAAGCAATTAAGATTGATTTCGTCATCAAAATTTGATTGCAGAACATTCTAGTTATTTGGAGAATGTTCAAGTTGGTGGAAGAATGCAAAATATTCAAATTGTTTGGAGAATGTTTAGAAGAACATTTTGGTTATCCTTTATAGAAAACAAAGTCAAGACATATTAGTTTCGAAAGTCCAATCTGTAAGTTAAGAATATCAAAATCGCACATAATGCTGCTAAGATTCAATGAACAATTACATCACTCGAATTGAAGGCCCAAATGATTAAAACTGATCTCCAGATTAATGAGCTATGAACAAGGACAAAAGTATACTATATTGCACTATTTTGCAAAAAGCTAGGCATGTTTGTGATCATACATAGTCCCAAGTGACATTTGACATTTCACTCTCACACTTATTCATGTTTTCCTTCAGACTTAAAAGAAAGATCATTTCAGGTTTGTCAAGAACATTTTGGATCGTAATATAAACATGTGTTCAATTGTTTTATATCAAATATGCAATTGGATGATGTGTCTAACATATATATTCAACTTTATATGAGTTTTTAAGTCTCTTTCATAGAAGACAAATGCAAGAGTTTCTAAAGTAATCATTCTACACTTTATCATTTAAGCTCAAGTTGCAAAGCTCTTCTCTGAAGTAAAACTCCATTCATCTCACTATATTCGTGATTACTTATTGAGTTATTGCGGTTAATCAATATCAAACAAGAGTTGAGAAATTTTTAGATCCCAAACACTTTCATCATACACATCATTTTGTAACTCAATTATATCTCTTAAGTTAGTTTTAGTGTGTTGTAAAAATCCTTTATGGACTGAAAGGTGACTCTGAAAATCTTTCAAGTTTGAAAAGGTGAATGTTGTAATTGATCAAAGTGTGACCAAGAAAATAGTGCAAGGCAAAATCTCACAAATTGTAAGGACTGGATGTAGTTCATTTTTTGTGAATCATGATACATCTTTGTGTGATCTTCACATTTCACTTGATTGTTGACTGGACTATTTTTTATTGAAATTAACACATTCAAAACATTCTGAAGATTAATTTATTTCAAAGTGTAGGAATTAAATATTGAAAAAGGATCACAATTCAAATCTCCTTTGTTGTGATTGATAGTGTTAATTCAATTTGTATCAGAGTTTTGTCGCTAAGGTTAAGCACCTAACAAGTGTTAGAGGAAAATATTCAGGAAGAAACAACAATGTTGGAATTCAAGTATATTATTGAAGGATGACAATCGAATAGACCACTTTATTTTGATTGGTACATGTTACTACTTATGAAAAGGAAAGATGCAACCATTCTTTAAATCTCAAGATAGAAGAATGTGACTTATTATAACAGGCAAACTAAGTTCAGGCCATAACAAGAATCTTCCATAGCAAGTAATAATTAAATCTGCCATAGCAAGAACATAATCAAAAGGAGAAAAATCTTACATAGCAACAATACAATTAAATGGAGAAAATTGAAACAAAGTATAACGAAAAGAACTTCAGTAGTAGTAATGATGAGATTGACAACACAAGGAGACGACACACTGAAGCTGGCGCAAGGAAGACAATTCACGTAGAGATGTCGGGATTAGATTGACGACGACATAAACTGAACGAAGATTGACGCTGCGATGAAAAAATGAACGTGAAGAAGGAATGATGTTGAGTACGATGATTGGAGTGAATGTAATTATGTTGGAAACAATTAGAATTAGTCGCTTTGCCTGTGGAATGAGATGAGTGAGACTTTGAGAGTGTCATCACATTTCCCTTCAAAATAGGGTTTGTTGTGTTTTTGTGAGTTCTTTAAAAAAAATTGAACCCGACCTAAGTTAATTTTTGTTTGATTGAACTTTTTTTTAAGGCCAATTTTATTATTTTTATTTTTTAAATATTGATTATGTGGGCTACTCGGTACCCATACGGGCTAACTCAAATGGATAACAAGTTTATTCGGATGACTTATTTAAGTTAGTTTATTTTGACAACTCTACTAACTGCAATACACTATATAATATTACATCATTAAATTATAATTTATTTTCAACAGTACCATAGAAATTTTCATAAATCAATAATACATATTATAGCCCTGTGTGGTAGATTATGCATCAACATTTTATAACAACTATTTATATGGTAGATTATGCATCAACATTTTATAACAACTATTATATGATACACAATTATTAATATTAATTCAAATTTATTCTTTAAAGGACTTGGTCATAGAGAGTCAGCTTGGTAAAATAGATACATTAGAAAATAGACGTTGAGTTGGTTGTAAGTTCCCTGACACGAGTTTCCTATTGGTTAGCGGAACAAAAAAAAGGGTTACAGAAGTAAAACAACACCCAAAATCTACTTTCATTCTTCAATTTTCATCAATCAGTGAAATCAAATTCCGCACAAGATTGTTTCTCCCTCTTATTAGTTACTCAAATTTCGAACTTTGCTCTGATACATCTTCAAAACCTATTCCTCTTCTGGTTCACAGTAAGTTACGCTGCTTTGTTTATTTTATTTCCTTTTTCTTTAGAGAACCAAAACTCATTGTCGAATATAGCATAAGATTGTGATATGTCTCTTATATTTATTAGAGGTGGAGTGTGAGTTTATCTCATGATATCATGATGATGATGATGATAATGTATGAGATTCAGTTCAGACATAAACATAATGAGTATTGGGTTTGATAATTTAGTTTAGAGTGTAAAATACAACAAATTTTGAAAGACTAGGTGTTGAAAAGATTTTGGCAGAGCAAATTTAAGAAATTTAAATGATTTAGTTGGCTTTGCTTAGTGTACTAAGTGGAGATTTAGGGTTTTGGTCATGTTTTTAATTTTAATCCTCTGGTTTCCAAGGGAAATAGACCTCGGTAATCTAGAGTTCGGCTGATAGGTAAGTAAAGTCTGACCAACAATTGTTCCAGCCGAGTTTGAACTCGGTAACTGATATGCTGAAGGACTCCATTAGGTATACTATTTTTCATGTTTAACTTGTTTTTTTGGTTCTTTCTGTGTGGAAGATCTCGTATCTTCCAATTTCCTTGCTCTTTCTTAATGATTTATTTTCTTCAGAAATGTACAAATAGATACTACCTTCGGTCCTTTTTTTAAAAGACAATTGGGTGTATCTTCTAGATATCACTTGTTTTTATTGCATAACTGATTTGTTGAAGTTTATCTCAAATTGCAGGACTCTAAGTATGCCCTTTTGTTCTGTTTTGTTTTGTGTAATACAGACACTCCTTAGTATAAATTTAAGCACATAAATGTGTAACATGATCTTGCACATCTGGTCAAACTTTTACCCTTGGTTTGTATGAAATCACCTAAGTACACTGTTTTCTCAGACTTTCATTACATTAAATGATGATCTACAACTACAAGTAATGGTTTTTGGGGATATAACATTCTCTATGCCAAGTGTTTTTCATAAAAGAAATACCATTGACAATTTAAGATCGTCCACCTGCCACAAAGAAAAGTCAGAAGTATTCTAAATTTCTAACCATGAGCTATATATATCATTTCAATGTACACTCAATTTAAGATCGTCCACCTGCTGCTGCTGCTAAGGTGTCACTCAGGCTCTGTTTTCTGTGCTCCAGCTAATAATAAATAATAGCCTATATACAGTTCAATTTTGTTTTTTCCTTAACTCAATAAGCATGAAATGTATAGACTCCAATACTTGTTCTCAACTTTCATCGGAGGTCTGATGTGTTTTTGGTGTATTGAATATGCATCTTTGAATTCGAAAACACTGAAGTTTTACACATCAAAGTTGATGAGTATTTAAAAATGTAATAATGTCTATCCTGATGACACAAATTCGGCAGATTTTTATTTGATGGACAAGGGAAATGAGGCAGATCATACCTGTCTAGAAAAGAGTACAAGTATATTTGATGGTGTTGAAGTTCAAGAGCCATATGTGGGCATGGAATTTGATTCTGAAGAAGCTGCCAAGAAATTTTATCTTGAATATGCTAGACGGGTAGGATTTGCTGTACGTGTTATGCAACGTCGACGTTCTGGAATTGATGGAAGGACTCTTGCTCGTCGACTTGGATGTAACAAACAAGGATTCTCACCCAATAACAAGGGAACATTGGGGCTAGAGAAAAAACTAAGGCCTAGTGCCCGAGAAGGTTGCAAGGCAACAATTTTATTCAAGCTGGAAAAATCTGGAAAATGGGTTGTCTCAAGATTTGTAAAGGATCACAACCATCCTCTAATTGCTACAGCTAATGGTTTCAGTTCAGCGGTGAGTTTTCTGTTTGCTTATAACGTTTTTATTGTAGCTTTCCACTTGTTTAAGTAGATCTTCATTGTTTCTTAGGCATGAACTTTAGCTTATTCATTGTTTCAGTACAGCGTTGATAATAAGTACGTTTATTTATTTTATTCCATCTACCTTCCTTGCAAGTGAGTCTGGATATGTATGCATACAAGACCTGTGGATTTAAGTGCTGATAACTTTAATTGCTGGACATAGTCATTTCATCTTTTCCCTAACATGAGACATGATACATTTGCTAAATTTTGTCTATTTGGATTTTGCATAACTAAAGGCTCAGGTCTTTTAATGAAATTGGTGAAGTCTAGAAATGATGTTTGTCTTAGAAACTAATAAATAAGATAAGGGTTGCATTTGATCACTATCATGCACCCTGGGGGACACGACAAGCAGACCGTGGGGAGAGGGTGGGTGGGGGGAGGGGGGCGGTGTCATCGAGAAATGTAATACTTCGTTGAATAGGCCAGCTCTAGGATCATATGCATTTCCTCAAATGTAAGATTTGTTTATCCATAGAAAATAAACAATTATTAGACAACCCCAGCTCTAGGATCATATGCAATTCTGCATTGCTGAATAGGCCTCAATATCAAGTTCGTGAGTTCTGCAGACTGGTTGCAATTTGGCCAGGTCATTCTCATCGCCAAGGTGAACTGGAACCGGTGTGATGAGACCTCCAATGATCTTACCTAAAGGAGTACACCGACCTTTACCAAGTGTCTGATTAAACAATACACATTGTCTGATTGTCCTACACTATACCTTCGTTTTCCATGCATAGCCCATAAGAACATGGCATAAGTTCGAGTAAGACTTATTTCAATCTTTCTGGTTCATATGTTTGTTAATTATCCCCAAAGTGACTGTTCATTTTCAGAAAAATCAAGGGGAATTCATCTATTGCCTCCATAAGCGGATTTAAAATACCGTCGAAGTCTTCCAAATTTAGCCTATGAACTTAAGATGTTCTATCAAAGTAAATTAAATGAAATGTTTGGTACATAAAGGTGTAAGGAGAGTAGAAACAAAGCAGAAAATATAGTAGAAACTTGGCTTAGGTGGTTTGGGCATGTGGAAAGCAGAATTGTAGATTCTGTAGTGACGAGAGTAGATCAAATGGAGAGGGTAGTCAAATCGCTAGAGACAGGAAAACGTAGAGGAACTATAAGGAAGATTTATGGATTAATGAGCTGGAAAAAGATAAATGATAGAACATTATGACGACGTTTAATCAATGTAGCCAACCCTACTTAGTGGGATAAGGCTTGGTTGTTGTTGTTGTTGTACATAAAGGTGTAAAAAATCTAAGCATACGAACTTGCTTTCTTGGTCTCGCTAGAGTTGATTCTTATGGGGAGGAATGTTTTTGTAAATCTCTAGCAATACTATTTTTTTGGGTTCTTTTCTGATATTATCTTTTAATTTCCAATTCTACTTGATCTGTGGATCCTTACTGTTTTAATTTGATTTTCTCTCTACTTGTAGGATGATAAAGATAAAAAAATTGCTGAACTTACTATCGAATTGGAGCGCCAAGATGAACTGTGTGCTGCTTATAGAGAAAAACTAATGAGCTTCATAAACAATGTTGAGGAGGAAACAGAGGAAATGTCCACAAGAATTCAACTCATTATTGAAAATGTAAAGAGAGCTGAGTCTGAATTGCAAAAATGTTCCCAGAACAGTAAGCCTCGGTACTGTACTTGAGTGTATAAATTAATATAGTATATAATTTCACTAATTATAGCACTCCATTATACATTTGAATTTGTTCTTTCAATTCTCGTGAGTTCTGGAAAAGGCGAGGCTAATAGTACCTAAAAGTAGCATTGTGAGAGTGTGTTAATAGCATTTTTCAAACATAAATTAATTATTATTTTGATTGGAGTGAAACATAGGGTATGCCAAGTTTTGCAAAAAAGAAATGGGAATACTAAGCCAAATATAGCATATGGATTTGTTGAAATGGTTTTCAAAACTCAGCCACTTTATTTAGTATTTTATTTGGGGATAGCCAAAGTTAGTCGTTACTAATTGTTAGAAAGTTAGTAGGAGATGATTGAACCCAACGTCTTATACCTCCCAATCCCTAAGTCAGTCACCCATTATTTTGCTTGTAATCGACCGTAAATATTCTTATTCATTATTAATTTGTTTTCTACTATCATAGATATAAAGTGTAATTAATGTTTTGGAAGTAGAATACATACAGTATAAATAATTTTAACAATATACTTTTTAACACACTTTTCAACACTTTTTTTATTAGTTAAAATTCATATAGATTTTACTAAATTCACATAAAATTTATATGATTTGGTGGACTTATGTGAATTTTAATCGATAAAAAATAGTGTATTAAAAAATGTGTTAGAGAATGTGTTAACATTTCTCATCATGGATAATATAGCATTGATTGGAGAGTACAATTGAAATAAAAAAAGTTAAACTATTAAAATCAAAATGACATTTTTTAAAATTTTGTTTTTGTTAAAGTGACTTCAATGAAATTGGTCATGATAGGAGAAATAGTAGAGAGTGACTTGAGGAGTGGTAAAATTGTATGTGAAATGAGTGGTATAAAGAAACCCTATATGGGATTTACAAAGAAGAAAGAAGGGGATACTAACGTTATAATGACAAACTCAATGGTCTCTTCTCCAACCATGAATTTTTATCGACTTTCAAATTTTCAGCCCCCGATACCTCAAATTACCTATCCATATGTGGCTACGAGCTCACAAGCTCCGTACCCCCAATATCACTCTTCAATGCCACCTTATTGTCAACCACCCCTGGTCCAACCACTACCTGTCACATTTTCCCAACAAAACCAATTGAACCAAAATTCAATCCCGAATCACTACAAACATCTAGTTAATCGCAAAAAGAAGATAACTCATTTTGACCCGATTTCCGTCATATAAAATCAATTGTTGCCTCATCTACTCCAAAATTCAATGGTAGTCCTAAGGCCAATGAAACCTCTAACATTCAATTTTAAATTAACCCAAAATCAATTTTTAAAATTTGATTAATTTAGATGTCACGTCTTTTTAATCTTTGAATTTTTGAGACATAAGTTGTACAATTTGATAGTCTTGAAACTCGTATTTTAGAATAATTATTCAAATCAAACAAACCCATCTTTTGGTCAAAATAACTTTTTTTATTTATTTATCAATAACAAAACACAATTTCTTTAAAAGATAATCAACACATCCGCATTTTTTATCTAGAAACTACATAGCTTTGATTTCTCCATCGCACTGAGAGATACGTAGGAGCAAGATCACAGTTTTGTCAAGCACAAAAATAAAAACTTTTTTCCCTATCTTTTTAAATACACTTTTATCTAACAAAAAATAAAATTTATAAAAAAATAATTTATATTCTTGTTAAAATAAATGTATTTTAACAGATGTCGTAGGGGGCTAATATATTCTCTACGCATAATCGACTCTCAAACTCAAAATCTAGTTTCAAATAACATTTTTTATTTTTCTATCTTTAAGGGTTTCCCAATATTTTCCCTATTTTTAAAATAAATTTTGGTGGCAACTCCATTGAATTCGAAGATAACTCAAAATTTTAGGTCACGGCACTCTCCAAATGGCATGTGAATCGAGTTGGTCTCTCTATGCCACCTTTCTACAAAGGCATAGATCAGACCAACATCAGTCATCGTCAAGTAAGCTTAAGACAAATGTATCAACCTAGATTCTTGATTCCAATGTTGTACAACATCTGGTACTAGTGCTTCTGCAAACTTTTTCAACTTCAAACCATATGTGTTCACCTTCAACGAGCCACAATCCTACGAGTAATTAAAAAAATAACAATAAATTCATTTACTAAATTTCATTGAAAAAATATACTAAATACAATATGTATTTATTGTTAATTAAAATATTAATTAATTAAAGTTTACCTCTCCTTCCTGAATTCTCCGAGTCACATGGTGTTCATATTGTATCAACACAGATGTCACCAACGGTCCTCCGGAGAATCCAGGCTGCTGAAACTTCTCTTCGATGTGATGTTTAGGTTCATGAACCTACTCTTCTTTAGGCTCATGAAACATACTACTCCTCGTAATCCATATGTTCATGCTCGTGAACATCCTCATGAATATCCTCTTTAACATACTTGCCACTAACACTACATCTACGACGATGCTAATGAGGTGGATGATTTTCTTCATTTCTTCGTCTATGTGATGCTATAGGTGGAACTCTATTTGCTCTATCGTCCCTACTACCTCCCCCAACGCCTCTGGCAATAGTATGAATAATTTTCCCAAATGCTCCTCTGGTTCTAGGCACTGCAAAATTTAGTTAACATAATTATTATATCAATAGTTTAAAAAAATTAAATTTTTTTGAAATTCTTAAAAGTTTCGAATAATTAGAAAGTTTTGATATTTTCCTATTTCAAAAGTTTCAAATTGTTCGAAACTTTCAAAAATGTTGGAATTCTTCATTTCGAATTTTTCAAACATTTTGAAACTTTCAAAAATTCTGGAAATTTTTATTTTGAAACTTTGAAAAAATCTGAAATATTTATGTTTCAAAAGTTTCAGATTGCTTAAAACTTCCGAAAATTTGGAAATTTTATGTTTCGTAACTTTAAAATTTTCGAGTGCCACTTACTTTTGATTTCGAAGATTTTAAAAGTTTTGATGGGTTAAGGTAATTTTTCTAAAATTTCGAAGAGGGGTAAAAAAGTGAGAAGTTAAAAAATTTAAAGGTTTTATAAATGGTTAAAAGGGCAAAATTATATTTTCACGTTGATTGGAGATGACATATTTAAGTGTACGGTACGGGATAAAAACCTTTATTTTACACTTCCAAACAGAAAAATGTTTATATTTTTTTAAGAGTACTATGTGATCCCAAAATATTCTAAAAGATAAAGGACAAAAAAAAATAGAATCAGATTTTCAATGATATTGATATTATTTATAAGTTTTTTTTTATGATGTTGATGTCATTTACAATTTAAACAAATATATTTTCTTTTAATATTTTTTTATTAAATATCCAATTTTTAATATTAAAATAAAATCTCTAAAATATTTAGGACCACTCTACTCTCACGATATCGTAAAGTTATCAACAATATATAGTTTTAGCTTTTTATTTTATTTTTAAATATCATATTTTTATAGTACGATATTTCAGTTTATTACAAAATAATTACCATCTTGTTTAACTCATCCCATTTAATGCATGGGCTTTGGCAGTCTGGGTTGAACGGTAGCGACCAAACTGCATACTCAACTCTACTATCAAGCAAACATCGATGGACCATTTTGTTCGACATATTCCCACCATTAATTTGGAAATATTGTCCTTTGATTTAATTAGCAGCAATCTTTCATACTTATATATTAACAAATATGAAACATTCTCGATTTTATTTTAAAATAAAATAATTTCATTAATTGTTTCTAAATAAAAATCTCAGAAAAATAAATTTTTAATAAAAAAAGTGAACAATGATATATTTTGAATTGAGAATGTATTGATACATGGGTGATATGTCACCCATCTACTATTGTCCAGATTAGATATTATCATACACTACCAGTACCTAATTATTTTTTATTTCTAGATTTTTCATTCCTCATTTAAAAATAATCAACTTCTAGATTTTTTTTTTCCATTTTAGAAAAATAATCAAATTTAAATTGAAAAAAAATGAAACTTAGAAGGTTTGAACATCTGTTTTAATATTTTGTTACAACTACATTACCACCAAATTAAGTTATGTATTATGTATGTTGTTTGCAAATTCAATATATATATATATATATATATATATATATATATATATATATATATATTAATTGATTTTTTTTTGCAAATAAATTTTAAAGTGTAGTAGTATATATTTTTTTAATCTTATAGTAGTATATTTTAAATTTATATAATTTAAATACTCATTGTTTAAAGTTTACATCATTTGAATTAGGACCGTGGATTCACTATTGAAATCTCTAAAAACGTTAATCATTCATAACCACGTGAAAAAGAACTCAAACATAAAAGACAAATTCATCTTAAAACAATATTAAGGCACACAATAAAAAATATAGTTAGTCTAATTAGTTAATATTAAAAAAAATTGAATATCAAAATTATAATATTTAAATTATTGTTATTCTAACTAGATAAGATTGAATTCTTGAATCGTCAAAATTAAAATTTATAAGTCATTGTTAGTTTAATTAGTGAAGATCCAGCCATTAAAATTATAATGTATATGTCATAGTCAAACTAGTTAAAATATAATTGTTAGATCACTAAAATAATAATTTATAACTAATATGTCTAATTAGGTTATATTTAATCGTTGGATCATTAAAATTAGAATTTTCAAGTCATAGTTAGTGTAATTAGGTTTGACTGAACCGTTGAATTATCGTATTAAGAATTTTTAAGTCATACTTAGTCTAATTAGGTTTGATTAAACCGATGCATCATCAAAAAACACTTTCAACCATTGTGTTTTAATTTCAATATTTTAATGCTTCAATCTTAACTAAATGGATTGAATACGATTAAAAATATAATTTCAATTATCTAACAGTTAGATCTAACTTAATTATACCAACAATCACTTAGAAATTCTTATTTCGATGAATAAATGGTTCAATCTTAACAAATTAGGTTGACTAACACTTATGAATTTTAATTTCGATGATTCAATAGTTCAATTTAACGTAATTATACAAACAATAACTTGAAAATTGTAATTTGATGATCAAACAGTTTAAATTGACCTAATTAAATTGAACAATTGGATAATAAAAATTATAATTTACAAGTCTTAGTCAACCTATTTAATTAAGGTTATAGTGTTGGATTATTAAAATTGAGATTTCTAAGCAATTCTTTGTGTAATTAGTTTCAATTGAATAATTGGATCATCAAAATTAGAATTTTTAAGTTATATTTAGTTTATTTTACTTATGAAATTTTAATTTTAATTTTGATGATCTAATGATTTAATCTTAATTAATTAAACTTATTATGATTTAAAAATTTAACAATTTAATATCTAATTTAATTAAACTAACTATAATTTAAAAATTTAATTTTCGATAATTCAACAACGCAATCAAACCTAATTCTAGACTCGAGTTTAGGGGTACAAACTACAAACTTTAATAATTATTATATGTATAAATAAAAATAAATATTTAAATTGTATAGTTTTAATATATATTACAATAGTTTATTTCCAAAATAAATAAATTAATAATATATATCAAATATACGAATAACCTATGTATTAAATAATTTAGTTTGTTGGTAAAATATTTGTAATTAAAATTCAAGATATATGTTCAAACCTTATAGCCTGCCACGTTAAAAATTTACCAGTACATTCAAAATTTAAGAATTTACTAAAATTATATTACGATTAACTTTAAAATGTCATTTTGCCAAGAATAAATAACTTTAAGAGGATTCTCAGAGCAAAGCGCTTTAAGACTAAATTGGTTTTGAGTTGTCTATGTGTCAAAACACGACATCGTTGAAAATATTTAATTATTTTTAAAATAATAATAATAATAGTTCAAATTACTAATTACTAATATCGACAATTATAAAAATATTCAAAAAATATTTGATACTTATTCTCTATTTATATTTTTAATAGTAAAAATATTATCTTATTTTCATCAATAATTTTACGTTTTGATGAAATTGTCACTAAATTTGTTTTAGCAGTAAAACCATATAAAAATAATTGTCAATTTTATAATCAACATAAAATATAAAAAAAAATCGGGAACCAATATATCCTCAGTTATTTTATCATAATATAATAATATTTGTTTCCGAAAACTCTTTAAGAAACAATAAAAAAGTTATTTAACCAAAAGAAAAAAGAAAAAAAAAAGGGAAATAATCCTTCATAAAATGACTATGAAACATACATAATACGTGAACCAAATAAAAAGTCGCAAAATAATCAAAAAGCAAAAACGCACGATTGTAATTTAGGATTTGACACTTAGAATTAATGCAAACTTTTATGTTTTTACAGTTCATTAAAACACAAGTAAGTTGCTAGTGTCGTCACACAGCATTAAAGGTAGTTTATTTATTGTTTTAATTTTAGTATATATTTGAAAGAAGGTGTGGCTGTGCTTGTTTTTAAGGTGATCATGATATATAAAAGGATGAACAAAGAATCAAATGCAAAACTTTTGGATCCAACAATTCTTACTAAGTCAATATCATCCCCATGAAAAAGTTGCTTTATTCATAATAGATAGATGTATACATCAATCACCAACTTACAAATTCTGTGTATCGAATCAATCCTCTTAAAACGTTTTATTCTCAACTATTTCTTTTTTAGGTTTGGATGCCATTGCTATCCTTAAATCTAAACTCATTCTCAATTATTTCTTTGTTTGGTTTGGAAAACAAGGTGTGAAGAAATAATTAGGTAAGAGAGTGAGAGAAAAGAAAAAAATGACAAATGATTTAGATTTGAGATAGTATTGATTAATTGATATAAAAGAAAGATATATAGAAGAAATAAAAGAGAGAAATGTATTTTTATCGCTCTATCTATAGGTGATTCGAAAGATAGTGAAAAAAGATAAAATATTCTTTTTTAAAAGACAAATACACCCTTAATTAAATTTAATTACTTTTAAAATTGAAGTGAACGAACCTTTTTTTTTTTGAAAACATGCATTAACAAGTTTGATATTTAATTGTTTTTATTATGTTTATTTATATATAAAAGTTAAGGGTGCATGTGAGTTGGTTTGAGTCGGTTTTGACCAAATCAAATATCCAAATCGATTAATTTTATTTAAGTTGGCTTCGGTTTTCAACCTGCAATTTTTACATCAAATTTAAATAAAACTGACCAAATAACGAATATGTTAGCTTTATAGATGGAAGTGAGAGTATCTACATGTGCCTAGAAATTCCATCTTACAAATGTATTCAAGCATAACCTAATGTATGTATATTTTTCAAGCATCATATAATGTATATGAAAACAACCTCTTTCAAAATCTAAATCAAATACAAGAAGGATTCCACATGATAGATATATATATGCATTATTTGTGAATAATACAAAGTGCAAAATAAGAAAAATAACACAATTTAAAACTTCCCTATATCAATCACTAGCTACTTTTTTCAAGCCACCAAAAATGGAACAAAAATGGAACAGCAATTGCAAGCCACCAAAAACATCTAGAAGTTAATTTGATTTGCTCACTTAGTCGATAGAATATTGTTACCTTAATTAGTAGTGTCTTTTGTTGTGGTTGCGTTTTTAGTTTGAAGACTTACCAAAGAGTAATAAGCTCCACAAGGTCCTTTAGCCAACAAAGCTTCATGTGTTCCAATCTCAAACACTTTCCCTTTATCTAACACAA
The DNA here is from genome assembly GCA_037974835.1 of Cicer judaicum. NCBI lineage: Eukaryota > Viridiplantae > Streptophyta > Magnoliopsida > Fabales > Fabaceae > Cicer > Cicer judaicum. The sequence goes on along the minus strand of JBBPBS010000549.1, from coordinate 407,981 downwards.
CAATAACATCACAATTGTGTATGGTACTCATCCTATGTGCCACAACCACACTAGTCCTTCCCACCATTACTTTATTCAATGCATCTTGCACTAGCCTCTCTGATTGGTTATCTAGTGCACTTGTGGCTTCATCTAGTAGCAAAATCTTTGGATTCTTCAACATGGCTCTTGCTATTGCTATCCTCTGTTTTTGACCACCTGAAAGTTGAATCCCTTTGTCCCCACACCATGTCTCATACCCATCTTTTAAGCTAGCTATGAAATCATGAGCATTGGCTACTCTTGCTGCCTCTATGATCTCAATTTCATCAATGTTGTCACATGTTGTTCCATATGCAATGTTGTCTCTTATGGTCCCATTTATCAATGTTGGCTCTTGGCTCACAAGTGCTATGTGCTTTCTTAGTGACTTTAGGTTATATGATTTTATGTTAATTCCATCTATTGTCACAATACCTTTTAATGGATCGTAGAATCTCTCTATTAACGCTATAATTGTTGATTTTCCAGATCCACTTTGTCCCACTAATGCGGTTGATTTCCTTGCTTCAATTTTAATTGAAAAATCTTGAAAGATAACAACATTTAGTCTAGCTGGATATGCAAAATGCACATTGCAAAATTCAATTTGGCCCATTAAAGTATCGGGCTTATACCCATTAGGGTCGTTAGGCTCGATTTTTGTACATCGGTCTAGGATGGCAAAAATCGAGTCCATAACATTAGAACCTTTAGCAAGGTCTTTAGTCATGCTCCCAGCATCACCTATAACCCGACCTGTGCTAACCACAATCATAAAACTCTCAAACAATGATTTCCTTGTTATGTTCCCATCAGCAATAAGCTTTCCTCCATACCAAAAATTCAAGGCCCAAGAACAAGATGTTAGGAACTGCGAAAACCCAAGCCCAAAACCTGCGAACCATGATTGTCGAAAATTCTCATTATTTGGGCCTTGTTGGGCCGTTTCAAGCATTTTGAGTATTCTATCTTGAGAAGAAAAAGCAGTGACGGTTCTAAGATTTGAAACGGCTTCAGCGGCTAACTTGCTACTTTGTTGTTGGGCCTTAATGGACTTACTTAACATACTCTTTAGTAGTACACGTCTTGTGTAAAAGCAAGCTATTATAATAGGTTGAACAGCTATCATAACAATTGTTAGTCTCCATGAAATGACTAGACCCATAGTGTATGCTGTTACAACTGCTGAGAAAGTTTGTACCAACAAAGCCATTCTATCACCAACTAATGACCTCACCTAAACAAAAAAAAAAAGATTTGTCACAATTAATCACAGTAACACTCATTAGTCACTAAGCATATAAGGTGGGACATTTTATCAAAGGATTAGAATAACATATACAAAAAGTTAATTAAAAAATTAAAGGGATAATAACATGACTGATTCGTCCATTAATGTTGGATTTGGTGGCAAGTAGTGACGAATAAAGTATCTATCTACCACATGAAAAAGTAATTTGAAAACTTTTATTTAATCATGGTGTCACTATCTCTGGATCAATTTAAAGTTTTAAGCGTTTGTAATTGAAGTATTCATCGATATAAGTTTTCCAATTTCATAGTTTCACTATAATTTTTTTGCATTTAAAATATGAATTTATTAAAATTATAAATACATCTTCAAATTTCTCATTTGTTAGTAATTTGATTTAATAGACTAAATTGATCAACAAAAATTATATTTGAAGATTAAATTAATTAACTAAAGAATATTTTTCAATAAAAGACACATTTAAATTTGTTTTTATAATATTAATATATTTAAAGACTATATATTATAATAATATTTCATAAATTTAAAAAATATAAAAATATAGTAAAGACAAAAGTAATTTATCATATTATTTGTTTTTAGTGAATTAAGTAATATATATTTCAAACTAAGGGCGAGTCATTCCTCTCCCACGTCCGTCCATGGTTACAAGTTTTCATACAATTATATATAAAAAATAAATAAATAAATTATTTAATTAAATGATAAATTCAAAAGGAAAAAAAAAACTCACACAAAAAACTCTATAGCCTTTTTATCTCTATGTTTAGATATTTAAATAAAAAACTAGTTATTTAATTGGTTATAAAATGATAAAATTATAAATAAAATAATTTAAATAAAGAGTAAATTGAAAGGAGAAAATCACATCAAAACTTGGTATTTTATTCACACATATATATATATATATATATTGAAATATAGATAGATTTACTAATTATAATTATAAGTATGTGTTTTTAAAGATTATTTGAAATTGGTTATCATTGCAAACTAATTATTATTTTTTTATTTTAAACTTAATATTTTTGAATTTTATTTCAAATTAAAAATGATTGTTTAAATTTAAGGAAATTAAACAAAGTTACAGTAAGATGGGATATATTATTTTAATGATTCGAGTATAAAATAAATAAAATTCTTTATGTAGATTCAAATAAAGTATACATATTTTTTATAATCTTTGGATAAATATTCCTTTCGAGTGGTTAAAACAAACGCCTAGTAGTGGAACAAAATCTAAATTTTAAGAAAAAAGATGTTCAATGTACCAAAATATATACCCACACCATGAGCTTATTTTTTTTTTCGTTATAAGAATCTTTCATTTACATTTTGATAAATCAGGAAAGGGAATAAGGAAATGTGAAATGGATGTGACATGCATTGTGGAGCCTTCTCTTTTCTTTCTTTTGTCGATTGAAAGAAATAATAATGTACGAAAAAGAGGTAGCAGTCTTAACTTTAAAGCTTTTATACTTATACATTTTTATATTTCATTTTCTCTTTATCTTTCTTCTCATTATTAAAATATCACATCTATTTGCGTTTGCATAAGTGATATAAATATGAATGACATTTCAATAACTTCTATCCATTCCATGTGACGATGCATACCTATTCCATTCTATGTGGTGTAGATATGTGCACTTTTTTTTTTAAAAAAAGACTACTACAACAATATATTCTATATAACACATTTATCAATATATAGTAATATACTACTTTTTATTGGTTCAAAATCAAAAGAATTTTACTAATAATTAATGTGTTGCTTTATTCAAAAATGAATAATCAATGTGTTATTAATATGATTATTGTTAGAAATTGTAACAAAAATAATAATTATTGTTAGAAATATTTAGTACAAGATAATAAAATTTCTAAACACATAAAACTTCAACAACAAAAAAACATACAATATTGTTAATTGTTTAATTTCCCAAAAATAATATATTTATTTTAAATAATAATTTTATGTATATATAATTGAAGAGTTTAATGAATATAGATTATAGGCTAAATTACATCCGTAGTCCCTTACAGATAACGTTTTAGTCCTTTATCTTTTTGTTTTTCCCGAGTTGATCATTTATTTTAATTTTAAGTGACAATTTATTATTTTATGTTTTAAAATTTCAACACTGTTATCATTTTTTTTACAAAAAATCAATAAAATCATCAAATTTTTCAACCAAAACCCATAAAATTCATTATCATCTTCAATAAAATATAAATTTAATCAAATTTATATCTTAAATCTTAAAATAAACTCATATTTTCATTATTTATTTGATGTTGTTGGAGATGAAAATATGAGTGTATTTGAATATTTGAGTTATGAATTTGATAAAATTTGTATTATATTGAAAATGATTATTAATTTAATAGATTTTAGTTGAAAATTTTGATAAATTTTTTGAATTTTTGTAAAAAAAAGGATAACATTGTCGAAATTTTAAAACATAAAATATGCAATTATCATTTAAATTAAAATAAATGACCAATTTAAAAAAAATAAAATAAAAAAATAAAACGTTACTTGAAATTAAATTAAGGGACCACATATATAATTTAGCCTAAATTATAAAACAAAATACAATTTAACTTTGTCATACTATCAATTTTAGAATATCATTATAAAATGAAATTAATATAAAATGAAATTAATATATTAAAATAATATTGTTTCGTTATTAATCTAATGATAAAATTAAATTTATGTATAAGGTCGAAAAGTAAAAAACGTACCACATTAGCATCATTGGCAAGACGAGAACAAAGAGCACCAGTAGAGTTTTGATCTCTATCGAACCATCCAATTTCAAAAGTAAGTATCTTAGAAAGCATGCTTTCCCTCACACGTTTAGTCAAGTACTCTCCCATATAACCAAAGTTATAGTGCTGTCCAACATTAACCACCAAAGATATCAAAGAAAGTCCCAAAAAGCAAAGTGAATAAACCCTAGTCTTGTTTTTTATCTCCTCATAATCCGAATTAAAATACACAAATATATTTGATCCCATTGCAAATGCATAAACAGGTTGAACCGCACCGAACACCATTGCATTTAAACACCCCATAACCGCTTGTTTCCATTCAGGACCATTTAATAAAAGTAATCTCCAAAACGACGCCGTATTACGCATTTCAATTTCCATCTTTATATCCACGTTTTCATTTTCAACTGAATTGGTAGGGTCCACCGAGCGCGTGAAAGTTGTTGTAACGGTTTCCTCTGATTCTGTTTTGGATTTATTCGTTTGTTGAAGGCGGACGAGGGAAGAATAAAAGCCGTTACTATTTTGGAGAAGTTGCTCGTGTGATCCGATTTCGGTTACTTTACCGTCGCGCATGACGGCGATGTAGTCGGCGTTTTGGATTGTGGAGAGACGGTGAGCGATGATGATGGCGGTGCAACCGGTTGTTGCATTGTCGAGTGCTTGTTGAACATGTCGTTCTGATTCAGTGTCTAACGCGCTTGTTGCTTCATCTAAAAGAAGGATTCGCGGTTTCTTGATTATTGCCCGCGCAATTGCTATTCTTTGTTTTTGTCCGCCTGATAATTGAACACCTCTTTCTCCGACCTGTATACTCAAATTATTAATTAATATCTTCATAATTTATTTTTTATGGATTTCATAGATTAAATATAATCATTTACCTATTTTATTATGCGTATTTTAATTTGTTTATAATTTATTTAAAAGTTAGCAAAACTTGTGTTTTTTATTTTTTTTTCTCAAAAAGTGCTTTTCTGTATGTTTTTTCTACTGAAAAGGTTATTCTATGTAGAGAATCGTTTCTTACAGAATAACATGTCAATGGGATGTGATTTGGGAATTGAAGTATATTCCATTAAAAACATTCTACATTTTTTGAATAAAATAAATTATATTCTTTTTTGTAAAATAAAAACCAACTATTGAAAGTTAAATTACATTTATTCATATTATTAAGTGATATGCTCAAACTTAATTTAAGGACAAACTTTTCTGAAAAATTGTCTGTAATTTATTTAAAACTAAAAATAAATATATATTTTTTATTTAAAAATAATAATAAATATTATTATAAATAACTCATATAATTGTGAAATTCTACGTTGAAATATATATTTTTTTTTTAAAAAATATTTTAATCAAAGATATATGACGGTAATGAAAGCCATAAAAACATTAAAAAAAATTAATTAAGAAAAACCAAATGTACTTTGATCTTATTATATGCGAAGTATAAAGAAAAAAAACAAATAAATTATATAACAAGTTAGTTAAGATTAATAAATAAAAATAAAGCAAGATGATTGAACTCACCTGGGTTTGATAACCATGAGGAAGCAACTTAATGAAATTATGAGCATTAGAAATCTTAGCAGCCTCAAGAATCTCATCATCATTAGCATCTTCCTTACCAAAAATTATATTCTCTTTAATACTTGTTGCAAAAAGAGCAGGCTCTTGACTAACCAACCCCATAATCGACCTTAACCATTTAATCTTCAATTTATGAATACTAACTCCATCAACGCGTATCTCTCCACCAATTGGATCATAAAATCTCTGTAATAGCGAAATCAACGTTGATTTCCCTGAACCACTTTCACCAACTAATGCAACTGTTTTACCTGCTGGAATTTTGAGACATAAATTTTTAAGGATAATGGTTTCTGGTCTTGTTGGGTATGCAAAGTCTATGTGGTCAAATTCCACTTCCCCAGAAATGTTGTTTAATGTTTCTCCTGTTGTGTTGTCGGAATCTATCTTCGGAACTCTTTCTATTACTCTTTTTATGCGTTCACCAGCTGAAATTGCTTCTGACAAATATTTTATGTTGGATAAACTTGCTCCTAATCCTCTGTTTCACATAATAATAACATTGTAAATAGTTTAGCAAATAATACTAGAACATGCCAATATGATGAGATATGATTAAACCACCATGTAAAATTTTTACATGTGAAAAATCAGAATTAGAAAAACTAATTAAGGTCTTTAAAACTAAAATTATTTCATAGTAAAAAGATAAATAATAAAGACTAAAATAAACAATGTATATGAAGGTGAGTAAAAAGATAAATAATAAAGCAAAAATGAAATATTGAAATGAATGAGATAAGATTAGATATAATTACAGTCCGCCAACAGTTATGCTTGCTCCAACTGCAAAAACTGTTCCTCCTTTAGCACCATGGGGAATCACCAATTTGCTACCATAGTAACACACAAAAGACCAAATGGCAAAAACAATACCATTGCTTCCAATTGCTAAACCTTTAGCCAAACCTTGTTTTAAACCCAATTTAACACATCCTTCTAAAGCATCAGAAAATGCAACCATTGATTTATTTTCCCCAACAAATGAATGAACGGTTCTGATTGAAGATATTGTTTGTTCGGCAATTGTACCAGCTCGATTATACTCTTCCCTAATCTTGCTTGCTACACTCATCAATGTTTTGCCATAGATTAAACCAGGGATCACTAGAAGAATCAAAAATGGAAAAGCTACAATTGCTAATCTCCATAGCATTGTAAATGCCACTATGTAGCTCCCAATGAACAGAGAAATGTTCATCAAGAAATTTGGTACCTGTTTTTTTTTTTTTTTTGTTTAAGAAGAAATTAAATTCAAGACATGTAAATAGTAATTAATGAGCATATAGTTCTTATTAAATTAAATAGATAATGATTATGTGGAAAATTGATTATATACGAAATCATATTTAGAAGAGTTTTGTTTTATATTCTTTTTATTTATATCAAGATATCTTACTCCTATTTTTTGGACTTAACAAAAGTTGTTTGTCTAGAGTACGACAAGTTAAAGATAAAATTGAAATAGACCTATAAAAGTCGCTGGCCAAAAGGGCAACTTCACTAGAGTTTAATTTTTTTTTTTTTGTTTTATGCATTATTATATCAATTTAATACATTAATAAATAATTAAATTAAAACATAATACAAAATAATAACAATAAATAATACATTAATAAATATTATTATTATTATGATTAAAAATGATTATATTTAAAAATAATTAAAATTAGTAAATTATATTATAAATTTCAAAGAAAATACATTAAAAATATTAATTGTGTAATAGATTAATTTTCTCGTTTAATGGTTAAATATATAATTAATCACAAATTGATAAAATTAATTTTCTTATTAAATGTGATTGGTAAAAGTAATAAAAGTAAAAAATAACTTAATCTAGTCATTTTATATATAGATATTTTTAAAATACGTTTGGAAGATGAATATATTTAATTTGATTTTATCTTTTAAGATAAATTAACTGTACATTAGTATACAATATATAACATGATGTTATCTCA